>OY998175.1:157982684-158285103 GCA_963921935.1 Galeruca laticollis | reverse complement strand
AGGCTCACCTAAATTAGTTACTACACTGTCAAGCATTAGTTTCCATTTGAAATGTACATCGGAAATATTTTGCGTCAATGCAGGAGCAAGCTTTTATCTACAGTTGTACAAGTTTCATCTGCTATATGTCACATCTTCAATTGATAAGGTTGATGGGAGATTGATTAATAGATTTGATTGATTTTCTCTGTCCTCAACAAATATTCTCTTGCAAGCAGATGGGGCAAAATTAACTGTTATACTTGAGCGGCCAAAATGAACCTTTACTAACTTATCGTGATTGGGGCGAATTTACCTGTCCCCGAAATTTCAATGAGTATTTTTTTACTTATGCGCTAACAAACTTCCCAACTTTAATTGAAAAGTTCTACATCTTCATGTTCAGGCGAGAAACTTTTTAGACAATCTTCGTACTTGTTGTTGAGATATACACATACATGACCTCTGCGATTATGCAATCACTGTTACGATAAAGGTACTTTGGTGCATATCTTTTTTGTAACCAACATACGGTAGATTGTGAAATACTATGTGAAAGACTGAGAAAATCTATCACCAGCCTCTTTAACATCATTACAGCTGTGATAAGCTGCAAAAGAGCGATGTTTATGGTGCATTAATAAATTTTCTTAAAAGTTCAAAAGTACGTCCATTTGTATGTTTACTTTTTATCCAAGGTCTAGTGTTGTTTGTCTTACATTGAAAATGCCTTGACGGACCCCTAGGCGAGAAGAGTGTGTAATCGTTATCCTTTGTTGTAATTAAAAAATGTTGGGACTGGCTGAATGACCAAGGTCTATGCCATTAAAAAAGGATCTCAGTAATTAGTAACTTTCATGTGAGAAGGATTTGAACTTTTAGCAGTAAATACTTCAAATAGTAATAGTAGTGCAAAGACAAGCTGAATTTTTTGAGAAATGGTTTTGACATCACTTACTGAGGTTATTTAGCTTATTTTGTTTTGTGGATGAATAACAATCGAGATCTTAGAATTGATGGAAGAAAGAAGAAAATATAAGACAGAGCCAAAAGTATATAAAGAACTAAGTCAAAGCATCAAAAGGAAATGTAGGGAGGCAAAAGGGAACTGGATATCTGGAGTAAAGAAATCGAAGAACTCCAACAAAAGCATGATATAATTCATAATATTTGTACATAAAAGGATGAAGGAATTGACCAACGTATATCAAAAGTATCAATCAACTGTCTTGAGAGGAGCAGATGATGAAATTATTATAGAAGTTGAAAATAAACTAAAAACATGGATAGAGTATATTGAAAAACAGATATCAAACGGAGCAGGATTGATTGTGCTAACATCGATTTTCAATAATGTTTATAGCATTGGCAAAATTCCTTCGAATTGGCTAAAATCAACGTGTATATTTCTACCCCAAGAAACGAAATCCTCCCATCGTGAGGATTATTTCAAGGGCTTAAAATCCTCCTAAGAATAATACACACCAGAATTCATAAAGAATGTGATTTTCAATTGGACTAAAAGTACTTTTCTCCTTCAATGTATTAAGTCAGAGATGTCGGGATATGAATTTAAATGTATTTGTTTGATTAATAGATTAACTTCAAGCGTTTGCCTGTGTAAAATATGAGAAAGAGGAAGAACTGGGTTAGATGAAGAAGCTATACTGGAACCAATCGGCCGAAGTCTAAATTGAAATGAATTGAGTGAATGAAACGACGAGTACGCAGTGTGTATTTATTATTAAAATGCAGCTAAGCGCTTTCGGCCATTAGGCCATTCTCAGAGCTGTCTTCATAAAAAAGATCCTATAACAGGTGTCAAAAAACATCCAGTTAATTAAAAATAAAGCAATGTATAATATTAAGTCATTGTCACAATATGATTAAAAACATTAAAATACCCCTTTAAGAGGGTGTAGAAGTATATTTTACATCCTGAAAAGTCCCATTCAGAAGTGTAGACCCATTCACTTTTGAATGGGACTTTTCAGAATGTAAAATATACTTGTACACCCTCTTAAAGGGGTATTTTAATGTTTTTAATAATTTTATTGTGACAATGACTTAACATCATACATTGCTTCATTTTTAATTAACTGGATGTTTTTTGACACCTGTTATAGGATCTTTTTTATGACGACAGCTCTGAGAATGGCCTAATGGCCGAAAGCGCTTAGCTGAATTTTAATAATAAATACACACTGAGTACTCGTCGTTTGATTCACTCAATTTATATCTAGTGTGTACACCATACCCACAGCAAGTTCTAAATTGAAATGTACAGCGTCGGAATCCATAGCAATAAAAAGAGGTGTGAGGCAAGGATGCGTATTATCTCCGTTGTTTTTTAACACTTATAATGAGGCAATAAACAAAGACACATCACAGCATGAATCGAAGTAAACGAGGTACTAATAAACAAAATTAGATATACAAACATATAATACGTAATATAGTTGCTTATAGCGAAAGTTTTGCATATAAATATATCTAGAACTAAAATGCTTGTGTTCGCGAAAAAACGCCAAAGCGCCACTATAATATATACTATAAAAAGGAAAACTATTGAGCATATGACCTCGTTTAAATATTTAGGTGCTACTATAAATGAACGAAACGACCCAAGATCGGAAATTACAGCAAGAATTGAGTAAGCCGAAAGGGCCCTTGCAAATATGAAACCATTCTTCATATGGTCAGATCTTGCCTTGGAATTTCGTCTACGAACGATAAGCAGCTATATATTCTCCATTTTACTGTATGGCTGTGAGAATTGGACGCCAAACATTGAAAGGAAAATCGATGGTTCTGAGATGTATCATGACTAGAATGAATAAGTAACACCGAAGTACTTAAACGAATGCTTAAGGCAAAAGAACTGTTATGCTGCATGGAAAAGCGAAAAACTTAATATATAGCTCACATCATGAGAGGGAGAAAGTAGGAAATACTGTGGATTTATGGAAGAGATCAGTGGGGCGGGGACAGAACTCATGACTCAAAGACCTTCGTATGGTTAGTATGTTTGCAAATCAATAAACATCTTTAAGGCAGCAGTTTCCAGGACTGCATTGACCAATTGGATCGCCAACCTTCGATATTTGGAAAAGGCAGATTAAGAAATAGAAGAAGTTTTGTGTAGGCCTTGTTACTGTCTTTATAAAGCCACTAAACAGTAGCAATATTAATAGAATCCAATCAGTGAATGATATAGTGGATATTCACGCACTTAGGTCTTTGAAAATGATTCCAAATTTATTAATCATTGGAAATCAAGAAATAATATCTATTCTAGTTTTACAATTTTTCTAATACATATCAAAAAATTATATCGATTGAAGAAATCAATTTTCTTTGGATTATTCCGTTAAACTTGTCAATTTAGTAGAAGATAATGTTGAACGAAGATGAGATTAACGAGCACACAAACGCGATTCGTTGAAATGTGTTTGCTTAAGCTCCTTTACTAAGGAACGTTTCCAAAGCGGTTTCACATTAAGACAAGGTCAGTAAGGTAGTTATTGATTATCTTATATAATTTCTAGGTCAGCAAGATTGCACGCGTCTTAGAACGTTTAATTTTATAATGTTTATTTCTTGATGTTCAATAGCTATGAAACTTAATATAAGCTATAATTCTTATAGACTATTAAAGGTTTATTTATCGATCCTTAATGATCCACAGACGAGTCCGTTTCACGGCGATCGTAAAAGAATTTTAAGGATCTATTATTTCCACACATATTAAATTGATTGCTACAATTACATAACGTATCAAATAACGGTTAACTCGATTTAAAATCGCTTAAATGTATCGAAAATATTATAAATATTTTTTTTTCTCAGGCTATTAAACTAGATCTGAAGGAGTTTGAATGTTTTACGGAATACTCCACTCAAAAACTATAATTTTTCAGTTTCAGTTTTGAATATTTTTTTAGACTTTAGAGGAAAAAAGGAATAAAAGCAGTGAGGAATGGAAATAACCAGCTACAAATAGAAACGCACGAGAAACTAAAAACCTGGAAAGAATACTATACAGATATATGTATACCATAATAAAATAGTAAGAGACAATATAAATGGGGAAGAATAGCTGACTGAAAATGGAAAAGGATGGCTATGGAAGATATACACAGAAACATGGAAAGAGAAAAGAATATCGAGAGAATGCAAAAATAATTTAAGAACATCCATATATCAAAAAGGAGACCAGACTCAATGTTAGAACTATGAAGCTGTTATGTCTTGTAAAAACCGATTAACCGAAGCAATTGCCGAGTGATGCAAGTACACCCCCACAAAAAACACCACACCGAAAAAGCCTAATACAAACTGTCTACGGCATGTAAATGTCAAACCATGAAGAAAAGTCACTGAATATAAAATACAGTACTTTTTTCATACAAAGCGTCAATTTTCAAATGACTTAAAAAATTGGGACGTTTTCATCGTTCACGATGGACTTCTGTGAATTGACTCGGGGCGCTGAGGTGATGCTAATTAAAATTTTTAGTCTCCTAGCTGAGATAGAGGATACAGATACCCTCGTTTTAGGTAGTTTGTCGGTATATATTTGTGGCAACTTTGTAATGGCTCTAACGATTTTGATAAAACTTTGCAGGATGATAGAGCACAAAAAGTTAGGATCGCATTATACCACGATCTCTGAAAAATCCTTAAGGGGTCCTATTGGCCATCTAAAATTTCTAAGATATAGGTATTTTCAGTTTTTTTCAATTTATATGGTTTTCGACCTCAGATTAAGCGAAAACGCCCTAAATGTAGTTTTGCAGATCTATTCCGGACCCTTCCAACGCAATATAATATTTGGGATATTTAGTCTACCCTTGTGAAGTTATAGCCAAAATATGTGGTCCATCCTTGATTTTTTTAGGTTTTTTGCAATTTATACGGTTATTGATCCATATAAAAAAAATTGCCTTAAATAATATATACGTCTAACAAATTATTGGAAAAATCTATATTACCTTTCTTAACTATATAAGAATAGAAATTAAAAGCTGTTCAGAAAGTACTGATATCAGTTCAAAAACCTTTTTACGTTGTAAAAACAGTACACCCCTTACAAAAATATGTGATATCTAATCATACGATGTATGTAGTGATACAAGTACTGTATCTACTTATAATCTTTTCAAAGCAAAGGTAAGCTATGGCTACATATTCAGATTCTATTGCATATTAATTCAAAGTTTCAAATAATTGATATACATGCGATCAGCTCTGTTTAAATCATGTTAGTGTTCGTTTGTGATCCCATTTCATTTTAACGCATTTTGTTTTCCATCCAATCTTATTATAGTACACATAAAAAAAGCTTTTTGTTTGCTTTGAAGTTCTGACAACTGAAGCGAAACAGATGTGGCCTTCGATAGTATAATTCGGATGGGGCCCTTTATTTCTAATGTGTTTGAATAGTATAATTTGGATGGGGCCTTTCCTTGTTATGTGTTTTGATAGTGTAATTCGGATAGGGTGAAGCCGGTTTCTTTCAAAAAAATAAGCTATTGTCCAAATCCCAATTCGGATTCAAAAAGGACAAATCTATAAAGCAGACAATTGCTAATGTAGTTGCTGACATATTGGGGGAAAGCGGATAGTCTTATTCTTCCATAATCTAGGTTACATGTAACCCAATGTATAAATTGGATATGTGATGATTTCATTTATTTGACAAACGGTATGGCAACTCCAGCGTCACTAAGTTTAAATATGAAAGATTCAAAAAACGTATTCTGCTACATGAGTACTTTTTTACTGTTCAGGAATTTTGTCAATAACTTACTTAAGTATTATTGCTTATTTATTTTATTTAAGTATATTTCTATTCTCTAGTTTATAATATTTATGTCGTTAACAGTTATTGTATTTCCTATTGTTGTATTGGTATTGTGTGACCTACATGTACTTCTTTGTATTTTTGGTTGGTCAATAAACATATCTATCTATCAATAAAATATTGAACAACTTTCATTCAAATATTTTACCCGATGATCAATATGTTTTTCCATACCTCATAGTCCAAATTTATGATATTAATTAACCGTTATATATTAGTAACGAGCCGCTCATGGCAACCTAATATTCAAGACCGAGCAAGCGAGAAAATGTTGAGGTGGAGCCTAGGCGGAGCCTAGTGCAGCGTTGCCAATGATGTATAAGTTACTATTTCCCCAAAACTAACGCTTGATCGTGTTTACTATGAATTTATGAATGACTTGGTTCGTCTATCTTCAGTTCAATGTTTCTGTTAACAATATATCTTCATCTTCATCACATTTTACTCACGGCATAGGTTCACAAAATTAAGCACATTTGAGGCATTGTTTGTTTTAAAGTTTTTACAACCAAAAACCATCAAATATACCATTGGATAAATCAAACAAATAATAAACCATAACAACAAGACCAAAATACAAAATAGAGGCACCTGCCAGCTGCTTAGGTGCCAAATTTATTTTCTTCTATATCCGATAAATTTTACTATAGGCATTACATGAAATCATCATGGCTAAATAAGATTATTTAAGTTGAAATGTTGAAGTCAGGTCGAGCTCAAAGCTGAAACCGGAGATGTTGCTAAATGACATCTACTAGTGGATTTCATCTTGCAAATAAGAATTAACTTTATCCAAAAACAAAAGTCTAAAGAGAAATCAATTTTCTTATTAAGTTAACCGTCTCTATGTTTATCTCTTTGTCAAAAAAGATCCTTTCATTTCAACTTGGTGTTGAGTGTCAACTTCATATTTAACTTTCTTATCATCAGAACCTGTTATTTTATTAGTTTCCAAAAAAAATGGCATGGATAAATTTTGATTCAATTGATTTTATGCTCCATTGTTTGCTAAATCATCTTGTTCCATCGCGAGCTCGGATATATCATCTGCAAACATGCCTAATTTTACTTGAACTGGTTTGTCGCTGATATGTACGTAGATTATGAAACTTTTACTGATATATGAATCAGCAATTATTCCATTTCCATCCTTATTTCAAATAAATTTTGCGACTTTCTCAAAATCCATTCTACAAACATTGCAATATAATTTTATACAATGCACCACCAAACGTTAACGTTCACATTAGTAGTGTTTTTAAATGAAACTCACGGTCTCTAGTTAATTCCACAATATAATACAAGTTAATGAAAATTCTAAAAAATTGACATTTGTTTCGATAAATCAGTATCATCGTCAGAATGACAGAAGTTACATTTCATTTTATGCCTACCTGATGTTTAGTAGTTATTTTTGCCTAGACCAAGAAGTAACCTAACTTGTGATTGGCTTAATATATGTTTATAGAAAAAAGAAGAAGATGTGATATTACAAATATTGAAGCTTAGATATTATTAGCCCTATGGTGATATCCTGGATATCATTTTTCCAATTAAGATCAGTATAACTGTGCAATGATATAGAAAACCAGGAAAACTATATCTGCTGATCTTTACAATTATCACTTAAGAAGACAGTTTATTAGTGGAGAATTCCCTAGATTTAACTGTTCATTGACAACTTCATATTGTGGGTTTCTTAAATGTCTTCTAATTTCCAGTTCTTCTTGTTTCTTTTCACAAATATGCAGCACTTCTAGTTCTGTGTTAGGTGTCAATGAATGATTGGTGTCAAGTAGATGTTTTGCGTAGTGGGATTTATCTGATTGTTATAATATGTATGCTCGTAAGTGTTCACTGTATCGGATTCCGAAATTTCTAATGGTCTGACCCAAATAGACAGCATTACATTTTGGACATTTGAGTTTATATATACCTGACTTCTTTTTTAGTGGTATTTTTGTTTTTACTTTTAACAATTTTGTACTAACGTTACTTTCTGTTTTAAAAGAAATTGTTGTATTCGTTGCTGAAGATATTATCTTTGAAATATTATTAGAAATATTTCCTGCATATGTCATGGTTTTATAAGTTTTAATTTCATCAGCTTGTCTAGGATATATTAGTTGTAATGCCACTTTTTCCTCTTTTTTACTAATTTGCTTATTTATCATATCTAATGGATAACCGTTAGATGTTGCTATTTGTCTAATTGTATTAATCTCTCTATCAAAATTACATTTGTTCATAGGAACTGAAAAAGCTCTATGTATCATTGAATTATATGCTGCTAGTCTGTGTGACAGAGGGTGGTTAGAATTGAATGGAATTGTCACATCAGTCTGTGTTGGTTTTCGGTAAATTGAATAATCAAGTGCATTATTAACTCTTTGAATATTTAAATCAAGAAAATTGATTGAGCTATTTTTTCAATTTCTAATGTAAATTTAATTTTCGGGTGTAAATTATTGATGTGGTTGAAAAATACATCTAATTGTCGTTCACTACGCATAAAACAAGCTAATATGTCATCTACATATCTATACCAAAATAAAATATTTTTCGAAATATTACTTTCAAAGATCTTTCTTTCTAAATTGTCCTTAAAAATGTTTGCTAATATAGGTGATATAGGGCTTCCCATTGGTAAACCTTCATTTTGAATATATATCTTATTGTCAAAAGTGAAATAATTCTGATTAATGCATACATCAAATAAATTAAGTATATCTGATATTATTCCTGGATTAATATTTTTATCTTCTAGTAATTTTCTTACAAGTATTAGACATTCTTTAGGAGGAATTTTAGTAAACATATTAGTTACATCGAACGAAATGAGTTTAAAGTTATCTTGCAAGTGGATTGCTTTCAACTTTTTGATTAGTTCTATTGAATTTCTAATTAAGTACTGAGATTCATATCCGTAAGTATTGAGTATATTGTTGAGCTTCTTTGCCAATATATCATTAGGAGCAATAACATAAGAGACTACAGGTCTAATTGGTTTCGTTATTTTATGTAATTTAACTGTTCCATATAATTGTGACAATGAGGATTCTTATGTATGATAGACCTCTTTTCGTAATCATTTAAAAGATAATTTGAATTATTAACAATATCCCTTACATTATTAGAAAACTTCTTTGTTGGGTCTGCTTTAAGAACTTTTACATCGCTGGATTCTATAAAGTTATATACTTTGGAATTGTAATTTTCAGTCGTCAAAATGACAGTAGCGTTCCCCTTATCAGATTTTGTAACTGTTAGGTTATTATTCTCTATCTTCTTTATTATTGCATTTAAAACTGTAATGTCATTTTTTGTTTGACGTTTAACTTTTGAAGGTTCAATATTTTTGATTAAATTGGCAATTTTTAATTTCTCATAAAGAAAATTATTTGAATTAGATTTTAAAGCTATTTCTGACTCTGTAGCTATAATTTGTTTAATATTATTCGTAAATTTAGGTGGTATGCTGTACTTTAAACCTTTATTTAAAAATTCTATTTCACTATTTGCAAAATTAGTGTCTGAAAGGTTTTCAAATCGTGGTGCAAAGTGTGTTGGTATGTAGGTACTTACAGTTTCATGATGTTTTGAGTATTGAATTTTATGTTGTGTGTGTTCAAGATTCTGTAGCTCCTTTTTTTGTTTCTTAAATTTCATATGCTTCATCGTACTGACATTTTCTCTCATTTTGTCATCCAAACAGTCAAATTCTACTGTATGTAATTGGAATGTGAGTTCTGAATGTACAACTTTTATGTAGTTGTCTAAGGAGTCTCTAACTTTGAACCATTTCTTACATTCTGATTTTATCCAAACTCGTTGAGCACATTTTATAGCTTTTTGTGCTTGTTGTGTTTTAGTGCGACATTTTATATTCACATAATTTGGTATTACCTTTTTCCTAAGGCATTCTTGGTTAAACGAAGTAAGGGTCGAGACAGTCAATTTCGTTCACTGTACTGACTGTACTAGCTGAATTATAACAACAATATATATCTTTTATTCATTTAAATTCTTGTCATTTAAAAATAATATCACATTTTCAACAAGTGGCGCCTATTAGTGGTTGAAATATATTCAGCTCACGTGAGCATCCCTTTCGGTTTCCACAAAACATTCATGAATATTCCTCATAAAATTGACACCTAGTATACTAAAACGATTCTCTGATGTGTTTTCTTTCTTCAACTATATTTAAACAACGGTACTAACTCAAGAAAGTTTTGGTTTAATTTACGTAACCAGGTCCGAGATTTTTGGCCATCTAACGTTAATACGTATAAAGATGAGTAAATATTTACCTTAAGCTAACGACTAGTAGGCGTTTAGAAAAAACAATTGAGAGAAGTGACATTGAATGTGACCCAGTATAACAAAGAACACCTACTGTTAGTTTCATTTGTTGCTATATACTTCGGTTATTTTTCCTTTTAGTTAGTTGTTTTTCATGTCCATGATGTTGTGATTAAAGTCATGTTAAGGTTAAAACGTTACTCATCTACAGGTCAGGACTAAGACTACGACATTTCAAACATGAATAGCCTTTCGAACCATTTCAATGTTGAGATGTATCAATGAAGAAAAACATTGGACGACGCCACGTTGAAGTTGTAGTATTCCTTAAAGTCATAGAATGTTTTATCTTCTGGGAAAACTACGATTTACAGTTTAAATTTATCTAAATATTGCAAACCTTTTAATGAAAATACTTCCTGTGTCTGTCTCAGCAAATTTCCAACATCATTCTGGAATCATCTAATTAAACAAATTAAAAATTATAGTGGGATCCTTTCAAAATAAGAATAAAACAATAAACTCCAAGAGAAATATATTGAAAAGAGTAAGTCCATATTGATATCTGGTAAATCAGACAGAATACGAAAGAGAGAGAGAGAGAGAGAGAGAGAATGTTTGAAGTTTTTGTTTTTAGGTACATTTTGTTTTATAAGGGAGGTATTATTAGACGTTGGGCCCTGATATAGGATGTAGTTCCTCTGCAGAACTGGAGGTGTTTGTTGGGTGTCGTTAGTGTGTCGAGTATTGAGTTTAATTTGATTTTGAGTGGTGACTACATGTTCAATCAAGTGAAAAAAAAGGGTCCAGAACGGGCAGATAGAAAAGCGTCTGTGATAGATTTTTGTCAACAATTTGTGTTAGTTGAGAGCGGACGTGGTTCTTTAGTAGAAATTAACCGGAAAGAAAGACAGACCCGGTTAGCAACGAGAATCGATGTTGGGAGGCAGACGTGGTTTTAAAAGTGACTGGAATTGGACAATAAAAGTGTCCAGTATCGAGTGGATTTGAAAGACGACGAAGTGAGTAGATGAGGTGGGTGTTGGAAATTTTGAAATTAGACGTTGGATTAGGGTGTCTCGAGAGTTAATAAGAATAATTTTGTATGTGGATTTCAGGATTTTGAATTTTTATTTAAAAAGTAACTAAGAGACCCATAGAAATGTGTATAGAAAGTTGTCATGTGATTGAGGCTGATTTTTCGAGCTCGAGGAGAGGAGTTTGCGTGAATTGAATGTATTGCACTCGGCGATGTGGTTTCGAAGTGATAAGAATCGTCAAGTAAATGAAAACGGGTACAGCTGCCGCTGTATTATTCCCTGTTATCGGTCCATTTGGCTAGTCAATAACTTCAACATGCTACAGCAAGTTCGCAGAATACCCGTGGCACCGTCGGGGGGTGGGAGTAGCTGAATCAAGTGAAGTCGCTTTCACTCCCATCGGCACGCCTGCCTATGTTTGTTATAGAGCAGCATTTGTGCAGGTTGGGGTTTCAGACTTGGGGAATTTTTAAAGGCGGTGGCCGGTTTGGCCGCAAGATAGACAGATCGGCTTAGATCAACAAGTTTCGGAAGAGTGTCGGGTTTGGTTGCAACGCTTGCAATATTTAGGGACGGGGGGCAGTGGGTTGGCATTAGATGGCTCGCACTGATGTGGGAGACCATGAAATGTGAAGCCCGAGGTGAGGGCCTGGTGGTAAGAAGTTTCGGAGTCTGTTCTAATTCGGAACATTGAAGTTGGCTTGTTAGTAATCTTAGCGATGATTCGTCAAGTTATTAAGAACGGGAATTTTTGATCGTGAAGAATTTCTTCAAATTCTTCGAGAGGGATCGATGCATCTACATTCATGCAGACGAATGAAAATGTGGGTGTGAGAGTTTTGTCTGGACGGGGTGTACGTTCAGTGGACCGGAGAATATTGATGGTGATGTTGGGATCACCAGTAGAACTGTGGATTTACTTGAGAAGTGTTGAGGATGCCATTGAGGACGAGGTTTTAAGGAGGGCGGTTCTTGTTCAAGTTGACTTTCAGGTAAAGTATATGTCCATTTAGGATTTTCAGGGTGTTAAGGAGGTTATAAAGACACTTTTGGTTAGAGTACTGGAGAGGTAGGTTTCGGAAGTTTAAGGTTTGGGTTGATGTAGTGTTGTGGCTGAGGGTTTTTGTAGGTTTATTGAGGGAAGTTGTGGTATGTGTAGGTCGGGGTTTGGTTTTTCCGACGAGGATGAATTCCTCGTCAGGATTGGAGGTTTGTCGGGGGAGGAAGTGAAAGACCTGGTAGGATATGAAGGAAATGCGTTGTGGTGTTTGTTTTGAGGGGGTTTGAGGAGAAGGTGTTGGTTTTGTTTGAGGTGCATTGTAGAGGGGTTTTGGGTTTAATTGATTTGAGAGGGGGTAATGATTATTCCTCGAATTGGGAGACTATTTTAAGTGAGCCTTCTAGGATTTTGATTGTCGATTCAGCGAATCCAATAGCTTGGAGTTGTTTGGTCGACATATTACTTATACCTTATTCGAAGGTAGAGAGGTTTATGGATAATGAATTGAGGAATTGCGGGCTAAAGTTAATACCGACAGCGTACTTAGTGCCGGAGAGACTTCCCCAGTTAAAGGCTTCCTGACTTATTAACTTTCAGGTAATTTAATATTTTCCTAAGGGCTAAATGTCTTTCCCTCTTTTAGTCGGTGTGGTTTTACTTGATTGTTATACACTTCCTAGTGTTATAGCGGTTGATCTGTCGAACTGTCGCTTCTTCGTTGGCGGCGTCCACGTTGCCGGTGAAATCGACTGTGGATTGGTTTGAATCAGTGAACAATTCTGCTATATCACCTTCCTCGAGTGATGGACTGGAGCTACTGAAAAAAGAATATGGGAGCAAAATTAATAATTAGGTATTCCAAAATATATTCAATATGGCATCTGTGAGCAAGGTTTTTTATGCGAGTGCGGGATTTAAAACTTTTTCTATTCCGCACAACCCTATTTAAAAATCGAGCAAAACACGAGAAATGAGTTTTTAGAACAAAAATCCAGGTCAATCACTTTTCCAAATAAATTCTTGGAATAGAGCGGTCCTCGGTCCTATCACTTAAAATCTCAGTGGCATTTTCTTTCATATTGTCCATTCCTAACCTCTGAGTCCGAACCATTATTATCTTCTGGAATATCCGTTCAGTGTTGATAATTCCTGAAAGATTCATTATATCTCCAAGTTCCTCTTATGTTCGAAGCTCTTTAATTGCAGACTCTTGCAGGTTTGTCGATTTTAATCAGAGTTTCCATTAATGCGATGCTTCGAGGAATTTTTCTGCCACTGTGCAAAATAGCACCTCATGGACCAATTTCTGGAGGAGTGATCGGAACGAAGTATGTTCTCAGCCCCTTGATTACTTCTTTCTACGCTGCTCTGGATTTAAGGGTTACGTAGCTTGCCGTTAACTATTTTGCAATCTGGCCAGTAGCTGACAATTTCTTCCGAAGCAGTAAATTCCCGACCTTTGTCACTTTGCAATATGTGCGGTCCTCCAAACTTCAAAAAATATTTTCAGCATTTCTATAGCTACCTCTGCAGCATGTTTGGTATGTGAAGGGCGAAGTTGCAGAAATTTGGTGGCATGGTCTTAATAATTAAGATGTCATTTATAGTTTCCATCCGGTAAAGGAAACTATAATACCTGGAAGATGCAGATGGAAGTTATTCTTATAAAGAATTATCACTGGTCAAATGTAAATAGTGATTTTTATAAGCCACAGAATGCAGCAGATGCCAAGGTATGGACAAAACAAGACCAAAGGCTAAAGCGGATATAATTTGGACTTTTCAACCGGGAGTATTGTAAAACATTGCACAACTTCCAAGAAAATATGGAAGGAACTGCAAGGGACTTATCAATCCAGTGGTTCAGCAAGGAAAGCTAATTTGTTGAAGAAACTTGCATTCGCAAAGATATCGGACAATGAGTCTATGGCAAAAAACCTCAATGAATTTTTCAATACGGTAGATAAACTGAACGATATGGGAATTGACATAGCTGAATATCTCCTCACTATCATACTTTTCTACAGCATTCCCAGAAGTTACGAAAATTTTCGATGCCCTCTAGAAGCAAGAGATGACCTACCAAAATCAGAAGCCTTGCAATTAAAACTCCTTGGTTAATTTAACGCCAGAAAGAGTTCAGAAAATCATGCTGACGACAATGCATTGTATACCAAATCCAACTTCAACTGGTGGTAGCAACAACGTTTTAAAGAAGCGAGAGATCTTTCGGATTTTGACACTTCAAAGGAATTATAGAAAGTCAAGAAATTTCCTAACAAATGAAATTTTTTGCCATAAAGTCGGCCATAAAGCTTCCAAATGTAGAAAGAAAACAGGCAGCATAGAAGAGAAAGAACAGAAAGTTTCTGCAGATGAAGACGAAGCGTTCATTATTAAAGCAGATTCAGTTATTGATAATAAACAAACACATGTCATATCTGCATACCGTGCAGTCAATTTCTAAAGAAGAATGATGCTTGGACAGCGGTGTTACGTCTCATATGTGCCACGATATAAATATATTTTCAGACTTTGTTCCAATAAACAATTCAAAAGTTCGTCTAGCAATTAATAAGACAACCGAGATTCTGAGAAAAGGTAAAGTAAACATGGGCATCTGAAATAAAGCTCATTAGCTCAGAAAAAACTTTATATTATGTACCTAACCTGACGACAAATCTCATATCAATTTCCGCATTTGCGAATAATGGTACACAATGAATTTCTCAGAAATTTACGCCGAATTTATCAACCCGGAAGGAGAAATTATTATGATACCTCAGCGGAAGGTGAACTTTATTATATCAAACCAGTAAGGGAATACATAGCTTTGGTTGAGACGAAACCAAGCAAATTATTGAATCGACATCAACGATATGGTCACCTCAATGAAAAGGATCTGAAAATTATAATGTCCAAGAAGTATGTGAAATATACATCCAAACAAGCAAACAGTTGGCATATTCCCACAAATTTCGAACTCAAGGGCTGAAAATGCTTTGGACGTCATTCATTCAGACCGATGAGAACAAAATCTGTTGGTCGTGCACGTTATTTTGCGACGTTCGTCGATAATAAATCGAAATAGATTCAAGTTTATTTCTTGAATTCGAAAGATGAAGTGAAAAAAGCATTCTTAAAATTAAGTTGAATATAAGACAGAAATGAGGATAATTGTGTTGTGAACAGATACATTTTATAATACACCGGAAAAGGATTCATTGATATTTTGGAGAAACGTGCTATGGAACGACAATATTCAGCTCGCTGTACACTACAAGAAAACGGTGTAGCGGAACGCCTAAATCGTACACTAGTTGATGGATGCATGTTACAGGAATCCAGACTTCCACGAAGTTTTTGGGCTGAAGCTATAATATATCCACTGCAGCATACATACGAAACAGATGTGTTTCACGTAGCTTTTGAATGCTCACAAGAAACCGATAATATATTATATAAGAATTTTTGGATCTAAGGTATTTGCATTCATCAAAACGCCAAGTGGAAGAAAATTTGATGCGAGGTCTAGAGAATGTATTATTGTAGGCTATTCAACTGATTCAAAAGCATACCGTTTATGGGATCCAACAACAAACAAAATAATGACAAGTAGATATGTGAAATTTGTAGAATACAATTTGATAGAGGGACCACACGAAGTTCAATTTTCAGACGAGGAACTAGACAGTCCCAGCATAGACGAGGCTCTTACAGACGAAAATGTAGATGAATTGCGAAACACTATGAAAGATGAATTTAAAGCACTTATTTGCAGTAATGCGTGGGTCTTAACATATAGACCAAAGAACAGAAGGATCATAGATTGCAAATGGGTCTTAGATCAAAATATTAATCAAACCTGACATCTACTACCACGAAATGACTTCTCCTGTAACAAGATAAAGTTCGATTCCCATCATACTTGCTACGCCTGAAGCTTTATCAAATAGATCTAGTTATGGCTTACATCAACGGTGATCTTGAAGAGAATGTTTTTATTTCTGAGTCAGGCAGAACGATTCGTATCGCCAGGTGAAGAATATGGAATTTACCTCTTGAAGAGTTCACTCCATGCACTGAAGTAATCAGGACGACAATGGTACAAGAAACTTGACCAGTATCTGAGAGACATAGGACTGAAACCATTAAATTGTGACAAATGTGTGTTTTCTTTTGCACGATGAGAGTCTGATTTTTGTCATGGCTGTATACAGGATGAATAACTTATCGCCACATATTCATATCAGACGTATCTGAAGTTGAAGCAGTATTTGATTGCAAAATTTCAGATCAATGATCTGGGAAGACTGAATTATTGCTTATAAAATAAATTCAAACACGATGAATCCTCTCATATAATTTCTATATACCAGAGAAAATAGACATAAGATATTCTGCGAAAATGCGGAATGCAGAATTACGGACCAATTTAAACTCATTTCGAAGTTATTATTAACGAAGGGAATTGGTCCCTCTACGCAAGAAGAGAAACAAGAAATGGCACATATTCCTTACAGACAGGCTGTTGGTTCGCTACTATACTTATCAGTGTCCACTCGTCCTGATGTCCACATACCGTGAGGCATTAAGCCAATTCAACAACAACTCAGGCAAAATCATTGGATCGCAGATAGACGTGTTATAAGATATGTAACGCATACAGAGAACTGTGCTTTGACTGTCAAAAGGACTGCAAAACAATTGCACGGGTACGTTGATGCTGACTGGGGAAGCAATGTCAGTGACAGAAAGTCTTACACAGGATTTGTTTTTCTAATAGCTGGGAAGCCCAAGAATAAAAATCTGTAGCTAGGAAGCTATATATCTGAGCAACTTATTGAACAAAATGGAACTACCTCTAGAGAAGTATAAACCCAGATTGATATATCGCGATAACCGAAGTGCGCAAAAATTGATGCAAAATGCTGTTTATCACTCGTTAACGATGCATATTGATATTCGTTACCACTTTGTGAGCGAAGTTTTCAAAAGTGGAGAGATATATGTCCAATATGTTCCAACCCAACATATGGCTGCAGACATTTTCAGGAAAGCAATACCAAAAGTGGCCTATGAAAGTCATTTGAATAGTTTGGGCCTCGGTATTACACTTTGAGAGGGGATGTTGAATATATTGCTGAGTGAAATTTACTGTTTCGACCCTTACTCTGTGGAATCTACTCATTACTTTTTTAAATTAAACTAACTGTTTCTAAATAATTCCACAACATAATGAAAAAATTATAAAAATTATAGTGACCAATTTTATGATTGAAGATGAACCCTATTGATTTTCAGCTAGCCAGAGCCAATACAACCGGTTCTATAAACTCAGATATATCACATGTTTGGGGATATTTCCGTTCCTTATCACGATACAGCCTCCGAAGTGTATACAAGTGACCAATTTTATGATTAGATATTATTAAGGACATTTCAGTGATTGATTATATTGATTTTCATTTCACCAGAGCAAGTATAACGAGTTGTATAAATCCAGATATACTACAAGTTTGGAGAAATTTCCGTTTCTTAGCACGATACAGCATCCGAAGTGTATACAAGTGACCAATTTTATGATTGAATATTGTTCAGGGCATTTCACACATGAACCCTATGGATTTTCAGCTCACTAGAGCCAGTACAATGGGTGCTATGGTTAAAGTACGACATTTTGTCATTTTTGGAGAAATTTCAGTTTGTTAGCACGATACAGCCTCCGGAGTGGTAGTTGAAGCAGAGAATATGTATAAAATAAGAAGAGAAACCCGAACTTTTCCTTTTTCTCCTGAGGACTTGAAAGTGAAGGAATAAATTGAATAACGGTGTTCAAATTGAACAATAATAATTCTAGATTGTACTTAAACTTTCCAGAACGAAAACGGCAATTGTCTTACTATTACTTTCGAATGCATTCATCAATAATTAATGTGTTTATATAACCCGTTGATGAATAATTTTCTGAATCGTCGCCATGGGTTTTATATGTTTTAATAACCTGCCATAGATTTTTCTGTTTTTATTAAAAATCTAACACATTTCTCTGTGAACAAATATGGAAGCTGGTTGCTGAAAAAAACATTTTTAGTAAAAACAAGTCCTCCATCCTATACGGGTGATTAGATATCAGAGTAACAGTATGTGTCTACTCCGAGAGAAAACAAGTATCTAACATTTTTAGACAACATTTAAGGCCATAGAAACAGAACCGGCTATAGGAAAAAATACTTCAACTAACGTGATCACTAGAATAAATCATATATTTTATTTTATCTGATTTTTGATGAGGTTTTTGCTCATTTCCAAGCGTCGCGTGACCCTTTTAATCTCTTTAGAGGCCATTATGTATTTTATAAGGTGTCCCGTAAATGAGTAGCGTAAAGATAGATATATTTAAAATATTCAAATGCAACTTTCCTCTAACCTTCTTAGTTTGTGCGATACAGGCTGTTGAAGGGTGCAGAAGAAATACACATTTTATTGCATTTATACTTGGGGGATGAAAGTACAAATAAAATTTTTTTTGTAGGTTATAATCTCTTCAAAATACATCAATATTATTATTTCTGTCAAATTCTAATAGGCCAGTGGCGTGGTACGAGGAGATCGGAAACTTTAATTATACCATATTTTTGAAACACCTTGTACTTACAGCTGAATACTTTTGTCTGCAAATCTTTATCAAATGTCCTACATAAAAGGCACTCTTTGTTGAATTCGATACAACACTCCATTTTCAAAATTTTTAACTTTTTATGTTGTAAATTTTTTCATATTATAAATTTTTTTTAAACAATAAATTTGTAGTAGTAGTCAATATTTTCTTAATACCTTATTTTCCCTTCAATTAATTCGTACTTGTTGAAATCATTACATATGGCAAATATTTTAATACAAGGGCAGACAATTTAATTTTCTACAAAAGCATAGTTACCTATGGTAACTATAAAATACATCTAATTGTCGTTCACTACCTATAGAACAAGCTAATCTGTCATCTATGTATATACACCAAAATAAGACATTTCTTGAAATGTACATTGAAAGATTTTTCTTTCTAAATGGTTCATATATGGAACCGTTAAATTACATAAAATATATAAACTAATTAGAACTGTAATTTCTCATGTCATTATACCTAATAATAAATTAGCTAAAAAACTTAAAAATACAATTAATAATTAGTGATAAATATTCAATTAAAAATTCAATAGAAATAATCAAAAAATTTAAAACATTCAACTTCAAGAAAACTCTATACTCATTTCATTTGACGTTACCAATATGTTCACTAAAATTCATACAAAAGAATGTCTAACACTCGTAATAAAATTACTAGAAGATAAAAATATTCATCCAGGAATAATATCAGTTTTACTCAATTTATTTGATGTATGTATTAAGCAGAATTATTTCACTTTTGACAATAAGATATATATTCAAAGGTTTACCAATGGGAAGACCTCCCACTATGCCAATAAATATTACAGTTATGTTAATTCAACATCACATTGTGATAATGTTCTTCCTTCCTCTTGTTTTCATCACATACACATCTATACAACCGCTAATGCCCAGCTTGTGGCTGTTAACTTTTGTGATGTTTCAACTTAACCTCTCAGCGATGTTAAAGCGCTGCCTTATTACATTACTGTGACGTTACTAGAACTTCCTCAAAAGGAAGTCTTCATAACGAACTAAAAACAACATTTCTGTTATATTCTGAAATGCCTTTTAACTTCTCGTCAATGGTAATGCAATGTCTAAAAAATAACATCTTATCAATGATCTAAATGCGACATATCAAAAAAAATACAGTGTATTCTCCTACATGTTGTATGGACATTACTCAAACCTCTGAATAACATACCTCAAACATTCTAGATGGCATCTTATAGATGTTTCTGTACCTAATCAGCAAACACAGGGTGAACAACTAAGAACGCCCACTGTCGGCCATATTTCAAAAAATTGTCATGATACAACTTTAAAAAAATACCTTCAGAAAAATGACCCTGAAAAATCGCTGGAAAATATTTTTGGGGTGGAATGAACACTTAAAAACATAATACTGTGATTATCTCCAAAAATGACATACTAAAGGTATCCTAGAAATACAATTTTTGATATATTGATGAGATTATGAAAAAAATGTAGTTAGGAACTTTTTGTCCTTATTCTTCAAATAAGGGGTGGAGGAAGGTTCAACCTAAAAACCAAATGTAACACTTTTTTGTTGTTTAATCGATATCAATGTTTTTGGCGTCATTTAAGAGTTTTTCCACTTCAATAAGATATGCTTAACAAAAATAACAAAATTAAACAATTTTGTCAACGCTATGTGAAAAAGTCGACAATTTTCCATTTTCTCGGAAATTTCAAATGTAATGAGACATTTTTTGAATTCTGATGAAAAGGGATTTACGTTATCAGATATAAAAATAAAAAAAATGCTTCAATTTACATTTGAAATTTCCGAGTGAATACAAAATCATCTAATTTTGTTATCCATCTTATTAAACAGAAAAACTCTTTTAAATGCAGTTAAAAACATTAATATCGGTTAAAAAACGAAAAAGTTATACATTTGTTCATAAGTTTGAACCTTCCCCACCCATTATTTGAAGAATAATGTCAAAATATTTCAAAAATTGTATTTTTAGGACACCTTTAGTATGTTTTTTTGGAGTATTATGTTTTCGAGTGTTCATTCCACCCCTAGCGGACTGCAAAATATTTTCCAGTAATTTTTCAGTATCACTTACCTAAAGGTAATTTTTTCGAAAGTTGTACCATGATTATTTTCTGAGATGTGGCTTACAGTCGTTCTTAGTTGTTCACCCTCTACATTTAAAATAAAATAGCAAAAAAAGCAATAAAGGATTTAAAACGTTTATTCACTTTTAATGAACAGTACAGTAAATTTGAAAAAACAGGTACAAAATTAGAAGAAAAAAATATATTGTCCAGGAATCCAACCTAAAAAAAAATTGTGTAAGCATATTACATAACAAGTGTGGAAAGTGGAAACTATTGAACGCATTCAGTAAAAGCAAGGAATAAAAAAGGGTATATTAATCTGTAGTTGCCATAATGTAACATACTGAATTAATAAAGTTTAACGGATACCCATACATTACAGCTAGTTTACAGAAAATTTATTAGAATAGTTTTTTAATAATATTAAAACTAATAAAAATTTTACACCTCAAAGATTTTATGAAACATTACGTTAAATCAACGAAAATCCAATCTGATTAAATAAAATTCGATCGTTTACTTACGATTACTTTTTCTTACGTCGCTGTTTCGAGTGCCTCTACCATTCCATAACGTACACTTCAAAATCCTTATCTGTGAAACATTTAAAGGTGTTCTGAACAGCAGCTAATAAAACAATTACTTTATATCAAATTGTTCCCATCGACACCTTTGATCGATCATCATAAACTACATCAAACTTGATTTTCAGCCAATTGACTGGGACCCATTTTCCACAAGATATATGCGAGGCTCTTCAAAGGAATAACAATATATTTTATTTCCTGAAGTGACTTTTGAGAATTTACCTTCTATTACATGCCTCACTCCGTTTTGCAGGTAAATTCAGGTGTGCTATGAAAATTCTTGTCTTGTTATTTTCATCCTAGAACATATTGTATATTAACATCGTGGAATTGTAACTCAATGAAAACTAAGCATTATTAATACACTGTGTACGAAAAAAACTACTTATGAAGAAGAGATATGAACACATTATCAAGTTAAATGAGTTTAATAAATAATTGAATTCTGTCTGTTGACTAGAGCATTAAGTGCCATAAGTAACATATTTTTCAACTAGATTGATATAGGTACCATTGTAAGGGACACCTACAGTTTGTTCATTGTCTTCAATGTATTTTCAAATGGAAATGAGCTTTTTACCAGAAATTTCTGTTTTTAAAGTCTTAAACAGTCTCTAATTGTTCACAAGAATTGTTAGTATTAATGTTAAAATTTTCTAAACCTGCAATACTATATTGATGGCTATGACTGCTACTACAAAAACTAGAACTAGAGATACTCGATTCAATATTTTTTGTACTGTTTAATACAATGTCTGTATCATACCATCTGAAATAGTTATTCCCCTTTCTTCACATAATTACCAACTATTTGTTTTTCATTTTATTTGTGTAAGTAGCTTCTGAAACATCTTGAACATTGAAAATATTTTCTTCCAGATTAAAATCTCTGCCAACATATGAGCATGTTTTATTATTAATAATAATATCTACCCTATTGCAATATAAGGTTTTTTGTAGGGTATAATGCATATCTAGGATTTAAAGTATTGTGAATCGTTTTTCAAATATACTTCCTAACTAAAATATTTTAAAAGTTGAAAAAACCCTTCTTTTGTAAACTCTATTATATAATGTTAGTGTACAATTCCGCCACCTGGAATTTCAATGTACAATAGCCGATTAAAGTCTTGCATAAGTATTAAGTTTTAACAATTATGATTTTGGAATAGGTACTTACCGATAACAGCTGTTGTTTGTCCATTATAACAAGAATTATAACTAAGCATAGAAACTGAAGCTAAGTAGGAACTAATGAAGACGAAGACCACTTTATTCAAGTACTTGCAAAAAATGTGCTTCCTGCAAATAAAATATAACACAAAACTGAAAACCATTCGCCATTTCATGCTTGTCATTTGTTTCAACAGATATGTTCGTTTGTCAGTTCCTCTTCTGTTTTCTCTTTTCTTTTTATGTTACTGTGATGATTAATATGAGATGTTACTGAGAGTTTTATTAACTAACATCGTAAAGATGTAATCACACGAACTTACTAAAAGTTATTTCGAAAGCTGTAAAAGTAACTGCAACATGTGATCGTCTTAGAAACATGTTAATTTGTAATATTACAGTAACGTTCTGTATGTGATATTAGTGAGAAGTATACAAATTAACATTGTATGAATTTCTCTACTTTAATAATGGGCAGACGGCAAGCATCTTTTAAAAGTGGTAGTTAAATATTTATCTTCGTTTATGTTTCCAATTTATTTTGTGTGTGTGTATTAATAAAATAATTTTTTCTCCAATATCGCAAATACGGATTTCGGAGGTGGGGGTGTAATAATTAACCCTCCATGTAATATAGGAACACCTGTTTTTCTAAAAAAATTTCATGTAAAATTTTTTTGGTGGTCTCTAATGTCGCTCCTTCCAGAATTCCGCGTTTGCTATCCCGGAATTTAGCCACCCCAATCTGGCAGCCCTAACACACACTGATGTGACTATTCCATATCAATCCAATAATCCCATGTCACAAAAATTAGCAGCATTCAATTCAATGATCCCTAAAGCATTCTCAGTTCCTATGAATATAATTTTGATAGAGAATTGCTTACAATAAAACAAATAGCAACATCTAACGGCTATCCATTACATATAATAAATAAAGTACTTAATGAAAAAGAGGATAAAGTGGCATTGCAACTAATATTTCCTAAATAAACTAATGAAATAAAACATTACAAAGCCATTACATATGCTGGTCATATTTGTAATAATATTTCAATGTGAGTACATAATTGTTAAATGTAAAAACAAAAATATCCCTATTAAAGAAGTCTGGTATATTTAAACTTAAATGTTCAGAATGTAATGGCTGGATCCAAACCATAGACATTCTTAAATTGGATTCAGTGAACAATTACGAGTATACAGATTAAAACAACCAGAGAAATCACACTACGCAAAATATCTACTTCACACCAAACATTCATTGACACCTTACCCAGAACTAGAAGTACTACATATTTGTGATCAGAAACAAAAACTAGATTTCCTCAAAAAGTTAGAAATTAGAAGATACATAACAGACCCACCATATGAAGTCGTCAATGAACAGATAAATATAGGGAGTTGTACATTTTTGAACTGTCATCTTAAGTTATAATTGTAAACATCGGCAGATACAGTTTTCTATATAATTGCAGTTATACTGATCTTAAATGGGTAAAAGATATCTAGCATATCCCCATAGTGATAATAACATAAAAGCTCTAATATTCGTAATATCATATCGTCTTCTTTTTTCTATTCATATCACACATTTGGTCACTACTTGGTCTTGCCAAAAATAATGATTAAACCTGAGGTGGACATCACATGAAATGTAACTTGTGTCATTCTGTTATATTCCCATTTTTGTCATTTCCAGCGAATCAGAAAATAATGCAGTGCAAATGGTACAAAAGGATTCTCTACTTCATCAGCCGGAAAGTGAAGTAGAAAGAAATTATTCGTACCTCCAAAGAATTACAGATCCATCATGTAGCACCACAAAATTATTGAATCTCAAGGAAGTTATTAAAACGTGATTATTGTTCATAAACTAGCATTTCTTATGAGAAAGTTATAGATGCAATTTTTTCATTTATAATGTGCTGCTACATAGATGATATGGAAAGTTCTGATATTTGCACACTGACAAAAAGTACGAAAAATTTGAAGATAATCAAGGACAAGGTTGGAAGAGATAAAAATAAAATTCGTTCCTTCTAGCAGTTTGTGTGAAGACTCAAAAGTAAAATTGTAACTCTGAAATCCTTGCTGGAGTACTTCAAGGAAAATGCTTTTATCTCTGATAGATTTTATCTGTATGTCACAAAGTATTTTATAATTTTATTTTGCAGGCATTAGCTTCAGGACCATCTATAGGAATCTTTGAGAAAATGACGAAAGGTTCTAGTATTCAAGAATACGATGACATTAGCGTTCTATTCACAGATATCATCCCAGATAGCACAAGATATCGATGGGATGTTCTGACAGTCTTCGATTTGGAAGATATATATCCAAATATTATAGGGTTATTCTGGAGATATCTAGAATATCTGTGGTTATACCTACATCGATTATCCTCATATTATTCTTCTTAGAATATTCGAATCAAATAGTCCTAAGAATATTCTAGGATTATTTATTTTTGTTCAATCGCTCTTTCTGTTCCATGCGCATGCGTCAGTAGCTGCAGTCTGTGGTTGCAGTTGACAGTTGACGGTAACGACCAGTGAAAAATGGCGGATCGACCATCTTATATAGGTTATTCTTATTGGTGAAATAGTAATAGTATAATTAATTATTTTTGAACGTTAATTAATCAGTCAATTTTTTGCCGGTGAGAAGTTGTTCAAATGTGTTTCTACGGTATGTCCTATGCTACGGGTGGAACTAATACATACGACCTCACGCATCAAAACAGGTACGTTTTATTGTATGTTTGTATTGCCTGTTGATATATCAATGCATTTTTTAGAAAATTATCAAGTTGCTGCTAAAACTTCCAATAAATGATGAGGCAAAGTTTTGAGGAAGTTGAGTCAGCTTTGCTGAACGAAGAATCCTATGAATTTTTTGTAAGTTGAACATTCAATATTATATCCAAATCAAAATGATACTACCTCAAAATATTGGAGTATTTATGTGTTACTTTTTATATTTGAGTGCATGAAAATATTCAAATAATTGTTAATTTCCTAAATTTTTGTAACAAAATTAATGGATAAATGTTTTTAATTGTAATTATTCCTTTTATCATATAAATTATAGCATAACTCCCAATAGCAAAAGAATGCTTGTAACTGAGTAGAACTTGATCTCGTTGTTAAAGGTACAATAAAATTTCATTTTCTCAGGTAGTTTCACGTAATTATGTTACCGAGATGTATGCTATGAGTTCCTTAATCGATTTGCCTATACTTACCTCTATTTATTTTATTAATTGTGATCTACTTGAAAGTTCTACACAAATGGTAATCTGATAATTCAAAGTTAAATTACTTCTGACATTTGGTAAATAAAAGTAATTGTTGGTCAATTGTCTAGTTTTATGCATATGTATACTGTTCACACAAATGAATGCGGTCTTATATTTTTGTTCGTTTGTTATAACTTTGCTCATAAACTGTAATTGTTCAATTTTTAAAACTCATGACATTAATTTCCAAATAAATATAATTTCAGGTTGTACCTCTGGCAAGATTGGAAGGTACTTATTTGTAACAATATATTAAAATATTCTTGCAAAGTATCTTATGAAGGGCTACAGTATGCATGCATATAAAGAAAAAAAATGCTTTGGAAAAACCAAGCTCTTTGAATCAGTAGTAGGTATAATCATGTTATTTTATTTTGGAATGTACATGTACAATAATTTAATATAGCATGTACAAGAAACAACTAACTTCTAATCACTATTTTCTTCGGAATATTTCGCTTTTTCCTTGTCTCCTACATGACGTTTTTTGGCATTACATGTTTGTTTAATTTCATCTTTGTTTCAGTTTTCACGATCCCATTTTAAATTGTTATACATACATACACAAAAATCACAGTAGAATAGAAATTGCTTACTAGCAAAAAAAAATAACTATTTCATTGTTTCAGATGTCGTCCAAAAGTTGGACAAGAACATGACAAACAAAGAAGTTGAATTGATAACAAGAAATTTTCTTAGCCAAATGTAAAGAACGGCAGAAACCGGTGTCAAAAAGTGTCGTTGAGTATGGAGGAAATCAGTAATTTTTTAAATCTCGTATTTGAAAATTATGTTATTTTCAGTTATATTATGAGGTACATCTTATATTTATGTATGAATAAATTGAATTTAACTCTACGTTTCCCATGATTTAATTTTTTCAATTGAAAATTAGGGTATCATCCATTTTGCTATATATGCTCCACAGATATCCTTATAATATTCCTAATATTACTTGGATATTTGTGGAATATGCCTATTGGAATGTTCTATTAATATTATGGATTATCTTGCTATATACATTCAACAGATATCCTCAGAATATTCTTGAATATTCTCTGGACACTTTTAAAGGATATTCATAGAATATTCAAAGAATTTCCCATTTCGTCGTCCATAGAATATTCGAGAAAGGATTTAAATATTTATTAAAGTGGGTCCATAGAATATTACAATATCCGAAATCGAATATTTTTAGTACGTCCATTGAATATCTAGTGCTATCTGGGATACAATTTTGTCAGGAATACATTCAATAAGAGCCTGCCACATCTAACTACTCTGTCAAAATGGTATACGGCAGTGGATGTTTGAAAAAGTATAGGAGTAGAGGTCTATATTTACTAAAACTATTTTGTTCAGGAATGAATATTTTATAAATGGGGCATTGATAACAAAAGTGCGACAAGCAACGTAACTCATTTGTTATTAATTCTATCAAAATTTGTTGAAAATCTGTTAACGGTATTGACGTCAACCAGTGGTGTTCTAAAATAAAGTGTTTTATTAGTTAATATGAAGGATTATACGCTATTATTCCTATACAATTTAACATAGTTTATGAAAATTCATAGTTGTTCGATAATTCAATTTGTTTCTTATCTATTATTTTATTATTATTTGAAAATTTAATAAAATTCTTTTTCAGATATTCATTGAATTAACTAAATTCAAAATTCCTTTTTAATTCAGCATTTTTCGTAAATTCAATTTTCAATTCAATACACTCTTCACATTAGTTAATTATACACCATTTGTATCACACAGCTATTTCTAAGTTAATAATCTCCTCAAAAATTATCAAATTAGTACGTAGTCCATTTACATAGCATTACCAAACCAGGATAACGGATGTATTGTTGTCCTTTTCTAGTACATTGTTAGAGAATTTAATGATGGGTTGAAAACAATTCCGATATTATGAATGACATACTACGTCTGTTCTTTTTCTATGTCATTGTTCAAATCAATTCAAGTTTCGGCATTCTTTGGCCTCACTAGTACAACAAATATGATTCGAGTCTCTAATTTGAACCGATAACTACTTGAATACAGTTGGTTCTTAGCTATAAATATTAGAATAGAATTAAAACGTTGTTAACAACGCCATTCCCACATTAAGCTGCAAATCCAAAGGTTAATAATTCTGCCTTATCGCAGGAAACTCCGATAATAATTTTCCCCTCGAGGTGCCACTGAATGTTTTTATATTGTTGGTGATTTTATATGGTTTGA
Source organism: Galeruca laticollis (assembly GCA_963921935.1). Taxonomy (NCBI): domain Eukaryota; kingdom Metazoa; phylum Arthropoda; class Insecta; order Coleoptera; family Chrysomelidae; genus Galeruca; species Galeruca laticollis. The sequence continues at coordinate 158,256,851 of OY998175.1, read as the reverse complement.
CATCGAGAAAATTAATTTCATTACTTTGTTAAGTTCATTAATAGTGGTTTCCTCAGGATCTTCCATACAAAATTGGGCTATAGCAGTTGATATGGAAGCTTCCATAGTAGCACAACCATTAATTTATTGACTTTGCATTGCCCACGGGCCGCAATTTGGATAACCCCATTATAGAATAAGAACAGCAGTTATATTTTGTGAATGATAGACTGGCTCAAGAATATTTTGAAGCATTTCTTGGACTGATTTTTTTGTAGTAATTTTTCCCGGAGTTTGATTTCTTTGGTTTCCTAATAAATCATCCTCAAATAAATTATCTTCTGAATAACCGATATAAATGTCCGATTGAAGCGCCAAAAAAACGAATATATATGAACCCTTCATGTAACGACTTTTTTGCTAAATCAACGTCAAAAAAATACGTTACGACCATTTTCTATATGTATTAATCTACTGAAATTTCAGCCCTACTCACTCAATAACACTTATTTATACCAAACGGAAAAATGTCTCAAATTTTCAAACCTATCCACTATCCCATACATAATTTTCAACTTGACAAACACTAAAAATACATCTAACCATGTCAAAGGGTTCTCTTGGTCGATTGCGATTAATTTACATTTTCTCACAGGGGTCTCAGGTATATTCAAATAAGAAAATCGAATATGCATAAATAACTATCAGCAAGTTCGATGATTGTTCGATTCAAAAGGCAGGTCCCACGTGTAGGGTTGAAAAAACCCTTCCGCCCTGCTTTTTTATATTTATTTTGATCCTTTTGTCGCATTACACACACCAATATTGTGCAATCGCTTATAGAACGGGCAAATTTTTAATCTTAATAGACCCAAAGAAGGTGCAAGGGTTAACCATTCTAATGGGTGTCTTTTACACTTAACATTCATGCAGGTACTTCTGCATAAATTCGCATATGATTAAGCAGGTAGGTAAAAATCACTTCCCTTTTCACGATTGAATATCAGTAAGGCGCTTTATCTACCTTCCCTATGCTGCTCCTAATGGATTTCTGAATTTTTAAATTGGTACAGGACGGATGCAAGAGATATAATTTACCTGAGAACTACTTGATACCTGAAATACATAAATGAAGTTTTGGGATGTTCCCAGATGCAAATTTGGGGCAGAAGCTTTGTAGGAATTATGCATCTTTTAAATTTGAATAGCTTCCCGATTTTTCTCATAGTTAGGGTCCTACGAAAGGGTTCAATATTTTATTAGTATAGCAAACGGTTTTTTTCGCTAATGGAGCGGTTTGAGAAAAAAACGTTAGTAACATCAACCGTCGATCTAATTGAGAGACAAATGAAATGAAAACATCCAATGAAAGTCCGAAAAACATTTGTTGGTGTTAATAAAAGTGATTAACGCGATCAATGATATTATAATTTAGACGGACGATATTATCATATTTATTAATATTTATAATGCATACATTAGCACTGCATACCAAAAAGTTTATCGTGCATTTATTTAAATTTATTAATATATTTAGGATGATGCAAATTACGATGCTGCAAGTGAATTATGATTCACAAAAATTTTAGTTTTAGACAAAAATAGTTCTAATTGAAACTATTTATCAGAGCGAGAATATTACACTTTCGACTCGATATACAGGGTGTCCAGAAAAAAGTACAGTAAATTATAGAAACGCTGGATCAGTAAGAAATAATTGAAATGCCTAAACACTAAGTCTATTAAAGCAAAAACTGACTTTAAAAAATAAACATAAAATAAAATGAAGTGAGTTTTTCGTTATTATTACATAACAAACTATCGTGGTATTTTCAGCAAGAAAGGTAACCTTTTTTCTTACAGAGATAACTTTTTGATATACACTCTTTCTAGCAGCGAATATATCTTTGGCGTGTTCTTAAGGCTGATTTCTTAGCAACAGTTCACAAAGGTAAACTTTTCTTTAGCAGAATTTATACTGTAACACTTTTGATACACATCAAAAGTGAATCACTCAGAGTGAAATAATACAAGAATGGTCATCTTTGCTTACAAATTTTCATCCATTTTGCTGGTTTCACTTCTTGCGCGTTGTCCCTATTCACTATTTCTTCTTTTATTTGGTAACTGTGAAAAGGTGCTAGGGACAACTAGTGGCAGGATGTCTCGTTTAAGAAGGAATGCACAAGATTATAAGTAACGGCATTGACATAGTTTCACATGAACTAAACTCTATATCGACTGAATGCGCTAGAAGTCGTTGGTGAGTAAAATCAGTATCGAAACTTGGTATGGTCGCAAACTAGATTGAAATTCAGGCGCGCAAAATTGCCGAGGAAACATTTTACATTATAACTTCTCTAAATGTTCTAAGAAATGACAGATTTACCAAAAATTTTTAATATTTTTGGTGGTTTTCTGGTTTTAAATACTATTTCTCTACTTCAATGCAAGCGATGCATGGCCCAAATTAACGGGATTATTTCAGTAGGTGCCTTCATAAATGCAAAATTTGTTCATCTATACAAATTTCTTAAGAACCCAAGCAGGCACCGGTCACGCGAGCAATCAGTTTTCACGGAAGCTTATGGCCTCTCCAGATGTGGCTATTTCCAAACCCCTTTTGAAGTTTTATTACTGTCATAAAAATGCCAGCTCATTATACCTTGAATTCAGAGGACAGATAGAAATAAACTCTCAAAGTTATTGATTGATTGCTTAGAACTAGATTCTCGATATTTGAGCTTACCAAGCATAAATGAAGATATTGGCTTTTTAAATAGCATTTATATTTCAAGTATGCATGTACAGGATCTACAAATCTTGCCAAGTATTTATCTTCAAAATATGCAGACGATCTCAATTCTCATGAATTTTTGAACGAAATTGACAATTAAAAATTTCATGTTAGTGCACTCCTAACGAATATTAGTGAGTTAAATATGTTTGATTCATTAAAGAATATTTAGAAATATTCTTTAGACAGAATATGTATTGCGTTAAAAGTATTGTTGACCTTGCCAGTAACCACTCTCTGCCAACTTTCATTCAGCAATCTAAAATTATTAAAATATTATTTACACCCTACCATGGGACAACAGCGACTAAATGGTCTTGCAATCATTTCATTGATCAGTTTGCTAAGCAAATAGCCAGAAAAATGGTTTTGAAGTAATTGAATGGAGGATGGACACAACTGATTGAATAAATATACTTCTTATTCCTAAACATTGACTTACTGTTATTGCTTAAATTCACACGTCTAAAAACAATAACGTAGCAGTTGAACTATTATTTTATTATATATGAAAATTATTATTTTTTTTAATTATATGTAAACAAAGTGCTTGACATTTCATTTAAGTATGTTTGAATTTGCCGCGTAATAACTTTGATGTGTATAAGTTATCTGTGAGTAAACTTGGTAGTTTTTACGGAGCTGTCTGTCAGATTGACGTATTGGTACAGCATGCGAATTAGATTATGAAAATTATATTGTGATTCGAATATTTAAATAATAGTGATAAAGAACTGGTGAAACAATAGCTTCAAATGTTGTTTCTCTTTTCAGGTGAGTTTGTTATTAATTGAGGTTAAAGAATGTATTAGTGTTAAAACTAGTTTTTGTAACTAAATAAAATGTACTCTTCTCAGAGCAACTCAATTTCACTTTTACTGTTCACCATATTACCCAAGGATACATTAACACATTATAAAACAACATTTCTACAGCTGATTACCAGGAATAATGGAAAAATTAAGATTTGAGTTCATGGTCAAAGCCAGTGAAGATGTGAAAACAAATATTATTTGTGTAACGACAATCACGGATTTAGATGGCCGGATCTATACGATCTCAAACAAGCTACAACCTGTAAAATTACATAATGGAATAGTACAGACACAAATCTTTCAAAAAGTAAACGCCACATTACAAAAACGCCATGAGAAACTACAGGTGTGTATATCCATGAACTCAGAGATGATGGCGGTTTATTGTGATGAAGTTGGAAATAAACAATTTATGGGATACCTATTGGAGGAACAAACAAAACCACAAAGTTGGGACGGTCTCATTTGCGGACCTCTCACTTGAGGACCTCGGCGCGTTTGTATCATTTGAGGACCTTCGTCAAAGCCGTAAAATTTTCCATAACATTAAGTTCCATTTTAGGACCTCTAGGCGAGAACCTCTCTAAATTTACATTTAGGTAGATGTTTTTCAAAATTATTATGAGGAACTTTTGTCTCTTGTTAGTAAACATAATATGTTAGTAATTTAGAGAAAAAAAAACAACCGAAAAATCGGAAGACTTTTACACATAATTTATTCAAGAAGGGGAAGGGAATATAATCATTGGATTCACGCTTCCTCCTCTTGAATAATCTGATATACGCGTAACAAAGTATTGGATATCTTTTAAGGGGAATGGTGAATGCAATGATTATATTTCCTCCCCATTCTTCAAATACACAATATAAAAATATCATCATATATAAATGTGTTTATAATTTCATTTATTTTCTTGAGTTTGTGTTAAATTAATAAATATAGTTCAATCAAATATTTGATTTCGCATCTTAATCGATTATTGAAAGGTCCGCAAGTGATTCGGTTTAAACTTGTATCGTAGGCTAGGTCCGTAGATGAGACAAAAACAGGTAAATTTTGCATAGGTCGTCAAATTAGAGGTCCTGAAATGAGACGACACCACAAAGTTCTACAACAGGAAGCTCAGAGGATTCTCTGGCAATAATCATGGAAAGCTTCGCTGAAATGAAGAAAGATTCATCAGAACCTTTCAATATAGGGTGGTAGAAAAAATTTTTATAGAAAATTTCAATAGCAAAATTACTAATCTGTCCCAGTGGATGACTACCTTTGAAGCGGAATGTGCCCGTATAGGAATAGAAGAAGATGTGAAAAAAATAGAAATTTTTAGGATATTTATAAAAGATTCTAGTTTAGACTGGTATAGTTCCATGTTTATAAAGCATACAATAAATTCAGAATGGGCAATGTGGAAAAAAACCTTTTGTGAGAAATATTTAGATAAGGGTTCTTCAAAAATTTCAAACATATGGATTTTACTAATATAAATGTTTAACTAATTAATATAATAGAAATGTATATATCACCCAAGAGTATATTTAATATGAGGTCTTTGATCTATGGTAATAGTTTCTAGTAACATTATATATATATATATATATATATATATATATATATATATATATATATATATATATAAATAATAATACTTTATAAATAATTAAACTTATAAATTAATACGATTGCTATATATACTGAAGACTATTAACAATTTTAAAGTCTTAAATTGAAAATCCCAAAAAAGAATATTTTAATGTTTAAAATAAATAAGTCCATAGATAAACTCACTCTAATTTATACGATTGCCACCGGATTGCCTAATTTTATTGTAGAAAAGATCGATAGGAATAGTTTAAAGGAAACTAAAGACTTATTTAATGATTTAAGAAGTTTAGAGCATATGGTAAACAAAAAAACATCTGATAAAAAGTTAGGAACATCCGAAAGTAAATTTAAGTAGTGATATAAGGAGTAAACAAGGTATATATTTTGATGAAAACAGAGGATATAACAAAGAAATATAAAAAGGAAACTATAATTAATGAATATAAAATAAACTTTAATGAAAATATAATAGTCGATAATTTTTATATTTCGGTAAATAATTTAGATCATCAAAAGAAATGAGCTATTGATAATTTTTAAATTCAATTAAAAAACAGTTGAATTGACTCAGAGTATATTTTTTAGCATCGCTAAATGAAAATATTTACAATCAAATGATAACATTGTCCGACAACTATATTGAAGGTTTTTTTTAACGAACGATTTAAAATTGTCCCGCCTAAAACAAAAACGCAACGACTTTGACATTTTTCGCAATTGACATAAAAAATCGATACACAGAGTATGAAAAATGTACTAATCCCAATATTTTTAGGTGCTGCTCCTCTACACCATTTATCAAATTATAATACGTGAATGCGTTTATTACTTCTTTTTTCTTGTAAAAATATTGATTTGTGGAGTTACACAAAATGAATTATTTGAAATACTGAGTATTAATTTGTAATACTTTTTGTATGGGAGTTACTTTATCTTCTTTTCTTCGGCGTAAATATTTTAATAATTAATTTTTATAGTCAATTTTTTAGTGAACTAAAAACAGAATCAAAGGATATACCTGACTGTAATTCATCATTCATTATAAGTAAGATTACATATTTATAGATAATTATCAATATGTTTTACTTTATGAAGTTCAGTGTTAATTAATTTGTGGCGTCTAGTGCCCATATAAAATAAATAGTTTCGGCACTGAGTAAAATGGTGGGTTTTAAGGAAAGAAAATCTGGGAGCTTAGTCAACACAGTTAACAGAAGGAAATCCTGAGGCATACAGGAATTCTCATTTCTTTTTTTCCATTTATTGAAAAAAGATACTTGGTTACAACAGTGAACCAAAAAGTGAAGATGTCGCACTTTACATTTTTTACGGAGTTTTCACTCCGGACGATTATCGATTCGGGTATCATCAAAAGTGACAAATGTAAATGTCCCTTTTGGTAGTTCATCGACTCACAAGTCCCCACGCGTTTTAACTGAATTATTTCGACTAAACGCGTTTTGTCTAGTTAGAACTAGTTCGCACTGATATTTATTTTTGCGTAATAGCTAATTTTAGTTGTAACACGGGCATATACTAAAACCTGGTTTAAACTAGAGAGAAATCGTTATAACTAATAACGGGTTCTTAACTGTAAGAAAAATTTTAGCGATGTGAGCAAAATATATAACTCTACTTCAATGTATGTATCTATGAACAATTTGAAATGTTAATTGATTCTTTTTCGTATATTGAAACTAAGATTTTCTGCATTAAAAACAAAAAGTCTTTATAAGTGATTGCAGATTACGTTTTGACACGTCAATCGACACTTCAGCAATATGTGTCTGACACTAAGAAGTTCTACATGTGCCATGTCAGAATATATTATGTTTGGCATGCGGGATTAGATAGAAGGCAACGTCAGTCACTGATATCTGAAGCAAACGATACATTTGCTATATATTTCAAGACCTTATACTACCTGGAGCGAAACCGAAAATAGCTTGGCCGGTTGATACGAAAAATAAATAAAATACCCAAAACAAGCAATAAAAGGACTGTTGTTGGTCAGTTTAAACTTTCATCCTTCTTTCTAGCTACTTCTCTACCTTAGGGTACGTTCATAATGAATCACTTTCACTGCGATACATCGATACCTCAAGATTTACCTCGTTGATTTACATCGATACTTAGATGTTCATACCAAATCACCATAGCTGTTCACCATCGAGGTTTTTTCCCTTTTGATTTGAGTTTCGTAGGAATAATTCTTCAGTCGCACAAAGATCTTGGCAAGAAAATGCTGTCTAGTGAAAGTGATAGTGACATGAGTTCAACAAGGATATGGTGGATTTTAAACTCTATACCAAATCGAAGAGTTAGAGCACATTCTGTTAATGAAATGAGGAACGAACATGGAGAATACCGCCATCTATTCCCTCTATTGAAGCAAGACGAAGAAATAGTTCGGTCTTACATGAGAATTTCAGTTCGGATATTTCAATACATCCTTGAAAAAATTGAGTCTGTAATATCGACGTCAATAACTACTTCAACCTACATACTAATCCAATTTATGCTGATGAAAGATAAGTGGTTAAAATAAGGTGAGAAAAAAGTTATTTATATTGAACTAAACTATTATACTTGTTATTTATTATAAACTAGAAAACGTTTCACAAACTAAAATGCATATTATAGACTAAAAAAATATAAGAACTGCAAAATAAATATATTAGTAAACTAAAAAGCGTATTGCAAACTATAAAAACGTACTATGAATTAAAAAACATATACGAGCTCCAAAAAAATTTTCAAATTGAAAAAACTTTGAAAACAGTATCTTGGAAGACTAGTTCAGAAAGTATCTCTTGGACTTTCATTCTAAAAACGAATTTTTCTTTGTCCGGTAATAACTTGACTGTTGGTAGAAGGGTAGAAACCCGACGTCTTCGTCGTCAATATCAGTGATGCTCTTTCGCTTTGCCAACTCCAGTTTTTCTACAAATCAATCAATTTCTTTCCAATTTTATCTTGCTCGCTTAAACGCTTCCTGTATCCTGTCGAAGTAAAAGACGAATCTCTTGATGCTGAATTTCGAGAGGATAACGACTGCTGACTATTACCCTCTGAAGAAGGACTTGGTTCACGCGAGTTGCTACTGTTTCGAGCATTTTCTGCAGGAGGATCCTTCTCACAACGAATGATTTCTTCTTAAAGCATGACGCAATAAAATTCGCCCAGTCATTTGTGGTAAAAGTAGTGTGTTTTTTTCGTTCTTTCGATTACACTATGCTTACCGTCATCTTCCATGTGCGTACATCCAGCAAGCAGGAGCTTGTGGTTGACATCTTTCAGTGTGTGAACCTTCTTCGGCAGCCATAAATACATAGAAACCATGATAATATTCCTGTCTCAGAATTTCTAAGCTCTTCATAAGAACAAGTAAATAGACAAGATGTAATTTCATTATTTCCTCGTCAGGGTGTAGTTTCATCCCAGATCATATACCATGCTTTATCAACGGTGGCGTCATTAATCGGGCCCGTAGCCTTTGGGCTGGGGGGAGGGGGCGTTTCATGGTAACCGTTAAAGGGTTAAAAATATATGATTGACCGCTGCATAAAGCCGTAAACCGTAAACTACTGAAAGAATGAAATTGAGTGAATAAAAAGACGAGTACTGAGTATGTAATTAATTAAAAATTGAGCTAAGCGCTTTCAGCCACTAGGCCATTATCAAAGCTGTTCTATGAAAATTAAAATAGTTGACTTATTGAAAAAACAATATAAAAAATTCAACTTATGTCCAAAAAGTTTACGACAGGCTATAATAAGGGTGTACATTTATATTTTACATATATGTTCAATTGAAAATTATCAACTAAATGATATAGTGTCTAAAATTATGACAAGTTTGACGTTAATCGATGGTGGCTAATATGGCGGTGTACAAGACCACAATTAGTGGCTAACATTACAACGTGATCTTAAGGTGAACATTGAATCAAGTTATGTTTAAAAAACCATTGAATGAAAATATTACAAATAGTAAACGGAAATTGGAAATAAAATGATTAAGAATGAAGTTACAGTTGCTATTAAAACTAGAGCATTCATTATATTCAAAAAATTTTAAAAATCGTCTAACTTAGGTGAATATAAAATTCCTTCAACTGCTTGTCTAAAGAGAAGTAAATTTAGGGTTGGATCCATTCCCCAGCAAGTCAGGAACCAAGCGAAGTAAAGCTATATATTTAAGTGATAAAATAAAAGAAACATTTGGTGTTAAATTCATCCATGGAGGAGTTTAACCGATGAGTGACTAGGGGTGGAAAGGCATGCTAGCAAGGTAAATCCAACAATGAATGGCAACCCATATGACTTAAATCCAAGAGGAAAAGGGGGGTTTATACTTGCCGAGAAACCTTGAAAATTGATTGTGTCCTGTTGGAACAAACTATGACCCAACATAGCTTGGTGTCAGGAACACAATGAGGTTGTGAAGTATTTTTAAAAACATAATTGTGGGAAACCTAGGTCCATACTAGGCATGTACAGGAAAAGAAGAAATCGAAGAAGAGTGTAAAGAGAAGAAAAAATATATCGAATGATTTACTCAAATTCAAAAGATAGGTATAGAAGGGAGGAATTAATTCAGACAATTCTATTGCAGTAAACTACTCCGATTTTCTCACGATCAGTTAACCGCTTCAGGAAAGTGCTGCAGCGTTGCTGTTTCCTGAATGCAGCCCATGAAACGAACAATATAAAGCGGAGTTTTGATATTTTAACAAAAAATTGATTTTTCCCACATCTTATCACTGAAACGAATGAAATTAGAAGGAATTTTGATACTTACATAAAAAACAATTCTTATCAGATTTTGCCCATGAAACGATCAAAATTAAATGGAATTTCGATATTATCTTGTTCATGAATCGCAAAATTTGGATATGTTCATGAAAAAAATAGTTTTTAATACGTTTACGTCATGAAACCAGCAAGGTTTAGTAAGATTCTGGTATTTTTTGAAAAAACTAAATTTTTGATTGTAGCCACCATGGACCTCTGAAATCACTCGATGATAGGCATGGTAAGAACCATTTCCTGGTAGTTATTACTTTTCCACCAACCCATCTATGATGCGAGAAAAGTATTGGTTTACCCCAAAAACAGTAGGAGTTTTTGATTTTTTTTAGTGACTTTTATGTTTTTCAGTAAGAAAAACAACAAAAACGGGTTTTTAGAAAAAAATCCTGTGTGCATGTCGTCGTCGTAGTTGTCGTCGGCCACATTTTCTTGTTAGCAGACTCCGGGTGGAAACAAGTGATCAATTTTATGATTGGATATTTTTCAAGGCGTCTCACAAATCAACTCTATTGATTCTCAGCTCACTATAGCCAGTACAACGGATCATATAAATCCAAGTATACTGCATTTTTGATCATTTTTGGTGAAATCCCGTTTTGTTAGCACGATACTACCTACGCAGTTCTTTAAATATTTTTTAGAGAAATTTCGAAATGTCAGATACACCCTCCAGGGTGCGGAAAAGCTAGTTTTAACCATTAAAATTGTTTATTTCCATTTAAAATAGCTAAAAAATGCATTAAAAAAGAAAAAACTTTTAGTTTGACGACCTATTCCACTCAGATGGCCGTTATACCTGTAATGAACACTAGAAACCCGGAATTTCTATCAATGCCGTTGAAAAGATCTTGATTAGAACTACTAAAACATGTCGGGTGCTTTTTCTTTATCTGTAGTTAAATACATTATAAATTAGAAAAAACCAAATAAAGATTTTTGGCAATAATTCCACAAGGCTTCATCGAAAATCTCAATAATTGCACACTAATATAAAGGTCTTGAATAGAGCTACAAGAAACGTGTTTTTTCATTATCTGGGGTCAAAAACGTATTAATTGGAGAAAATTAAGGAAACTCATATTTCAAAATTTTGGATGGCCATTAGGACTCTGGATTTTTTCATCGATGGTGGTATGGTGCGATCGTAATAACTTTTTGTGCTCTATCATCTTGAGAAATTCCATCGAAATTGTTAGAGCCATTACAAAGTTGCCACAAATATATATATACCGACAAATTACCTAGAACGAGGTACCTGTATCTCAGCTTCGAGCAGAGGAGTCTGAAAATTTTACTGTAGCATCACCTCGGCGCCCCAAATCAACTAACAAAATTCCATCGTGATCGGTGTAGGCGTTCCTATTTTTTCGGCCATTTGAAAATTTACATTTTGAATGAAAAAAAAGTTAGTGTATATATAGGGTGTTTTTCCATGGTTTGGTTTGTATTGGGCTTATTCGGTGTGGTGCATTTTGTCGGGGTGTACTTGCGTCGCTCGGCAACTACCGTTGCCTGTGATAATTAAATGAAAATTTTCTTGAAATCGTCGTGGCGATTAATGTGTTCACGTAGTAAGTAATATAATAATATATCTGGCTCTTGAAGGTCAAATGATATTTTGATCCAAAATTGTTCCGAAACAGTCTAATTCTTTGAATTAACCTAAAATCAAGAAAATTAACATAAAAAGTCTTGATATTTAGAAAATTGGATCAAATTAATTCAAAATTATTCACTGTAGATATTGAATAAAAAGTCTAAATTCACACGAAAAGACAAATAAACAACCGGACAATTAATTAGCAGCAAGACTTCCTTGTGAACATGGGAATTTCTGCGGTCGCTAATTACATTTATCGTTTATTAATTTATTTCGCAATTACGAGTCTATCGTGATCTAGATGCATACACACACACATATATATATATATATATATATATATATATATATATATATATATATATATATATATATGTATATATATATATATATATATTTATTAATAATAATTGTTCCTCGATGGATTAACATTTAATTGCTCATACATGTGATGGATTATGATTAGAGAACGATTTGTTCGAATTTCAATGTCACGCTGACATTGATATCTAACTGAGTGACATGAAGTATGAATAACTAACTATATGCAGCACCAGCGTTGATAGGTGATTGTTTTATCTAATTACTTTGAAGGACATATTTTACACCTCAATAAAAACGAATTGGTACGGGAAATTTTGAAGATAATACTCAACAATTTGGTGTGCCATCTTGTGATTTGATACTGTAATTGGGCTATAAAAATTTGACCAACATATCTATTGAATCATCTCCACAGGCATATCCTCAAATAATACGCCAACGGAATCATCTATTGATAAAAACGTTTTATAAATGCATTATCAGAAATCCACTTCGTTACTCAGAGCTAATTGTGTTTCATGTCTTCTATCAACTGAAAAGGAGTGCCTATAAGTAGTTTTTGAAAGAGAAAAAAATGTCGAAAACGGCTACTGTTTGATTTGGTTTGTTGAGTTTTTAACCAGAAATTCGTTAATAATGATTGTTGTCAAATAGTACGATACATGAAGTACCAAGATTACTCTCTCAGACTTCATCTCATCGATGTGGAGCTCAGTTGAAAACCACTATATGAGCGAAAAGAGCTAATCCCGCGACCACTTTTGAAGGCACCACTCATACGACTTAAGTTACATTTTAACCCTTGGAGGGACAGAAGTATTTTTGGCTGAAATATTTGTTTCTCAATAGGGAATAGTGTTAGGAGGATGGTCAAAATCTATGAAGAAATGTTTGAAAAATTCTTTGGAAAACCAATATGGCCGCCAAGCGTGGTAGATATTGCTACCACTGGGCGTTAATGACAACTGAAAACACAAATTGGGCACTGGTATAGCTACCGTAAATAAAACGTTTATTCAAGAATTAAAGTTTATTGCACGAAATATAAAATAATAATCACTTTCTAAAAAAAATTAACTAAAAACTTCAAAAATGTGTACAGTAATTATGAATCATTTCAGATGGTAGGGGGCAAAACAATCCTTACATAAAGCAACTTGACAGAACTGATATATTATATTGGAACGCGTTTGCTTTTTTTATGAGCTACATAGTACACATCGCCGATAAGTGCCTTTGATTGGAAGATGGGAAGATGTGCCCATTGGAGAATTCTGTCTTCGAGTACCAGATTTCTTCATTTGAGTAAAGTTACCGATAAGTTCATTTGCTAGAATGTTGCGAAACTGTAACGCTGTTAGGAGTTTGGTACCTGGTTGTTCTTTATTCAAGGTTTCTTTATACAATATATAATAATAATAATAATAATAATAATAATAATAATAATAATAATAATAATAATAAATGCGAAAAACAAGAACAACACTAACAGAGCACAGAAAACACCACCCCAAATCCAGTACAATAAGAATGACACTTCCAAGGAAAGAAGGAGGCCGAGGTTTAATGGACATCAAAAACCTGCACAACAACCAGATCAAAATGATGAGATCATACTTCCACAAAAGAAAAGAAGCATCATCGCTACACCAACTTGCATGCATGACAGATAGAGGATATACACCACTAAACCTATCCAATGAAGAAGTACAAGGCAATGAACTCATGATTAGTATAGAGGAGAAGAGGAATGAATGGAAAGGCAAGGCCCTTCATGGGCGACACCCGTATGACCTCGACCTACCCTATGTCGACAAGCAAGCGTCGAACGAATGGTTAAGGACAGGCGAACTGATCCCAGAAACGGAGGGCTTCCTTATAGCCATACAGGATCAGGTGATACACACAAAGAATTACCAGAAATACATTGCCAAAGAAACAAGTGTGACAGATGACAGATGTAGGAAATGCAAGGAGAAGCCAGAAACCATCCAACACATCACGGCAGCATGCAGCATGTTATCACAGAATGATTACTTACACCGCCATAATCAAGTCACTGCTATCATCCACCAAGAAATATGCCACAATTGGGGAATAATAGAAAGCAGCAATAAAATACCGTACTACGAATATCAACCAGCTGCAGTAGTACAGAAAGATCATATTACAGTTTACTACGATCGATCCATTATAACAGACAGGAGGATCCCCTGCAACAAACCAGACATAGTTGTGAGAGATGACAGACAGAAGGAGGCATACATCATAGACATAGCGGTCCCTAACACCCACAATATTATAACCAGTATCGAAGAAATGAAAAGAAAGTACACTGACCTCGCCGATGAAATCAAATACCTGTGGAGTCTCAACAAAGTGACCATTGTTCCCGTTGTCTTGTCCGCTACTGGTGTGATCCCAAAGGAACTACATAGAAGCCTCAAAACACTGGCATTAAATGCCAACTTGTACAGGCCCATGCAGAAAGCAGTTGTACTGAATACAACAAGAATTGTTCGAAAATTCATGAGTCAAGAATAGACGAGAGTGCTTGGTAACCCACCCGTACCTCGCTAAATGCAAACACCAGGAATGAAGCCTGAGAAGATTGAAATAATAATAATAATAATAATAATAATAATAATAATAATAATAATAATAATAATAATAATAATAATAATAATAATAATAATAATAATAATGATAATAATAATAATAATGATAATAATAATAATGACTTTATTGCTTTAGATGATGTTTTCGTACTAGAAGCACCAGTTAAGTAGGGCTCTCTCACGCAACCGCAAAACTAAATATCAAATATCCTTTCGTACAATATCTTACAGGCTAAGAAAACAAAAAACGCAAAACTAAATATCCCTTCGTACAATATCTTACATGCTAAGATAACAAAAGTTATGTAACCTAATTTTGTAAATATTAAAATGAATAAGGCCAATTTTACCTGCTTAAAATTAGAATTTCAACGTTATACTATTATTAAATAGAGACTTTTTAATGTTAAGTTTAAATCGAGAAATGGGTAAGGTTTTGTAATCTTCGGGAATTATGTTGTACAGATTTGCAATGTTATATGAGAAGCTAGATCGGAATAACGAGGTTTCATGTTTCGGCATACTAATTTTATTTTTAAATCTTACATTAATATTGTGAACTTCTGATCTCTACCTCGAAAGGTGAAAAGGAATTTTGGTAAACATAATTTTATGAAATAGTACTGATCCGTGAAGAATACGTCTGTTTTTTACTCGTATGTTCAGCCAGCCAAGGTCTGCAATATGCTTAGAGGTTGGATTGCGACGTCTGATACCAAAAATAAATCGAACACACATATTTTGAATTCGCTGCAGTCGATTTTGATCTAGTTGTGTTAAGGCTGGTCCATATATTACATCACAATAGTTAAACTGTGAAAGCACGAGACTATCACAGAGCATAATTTTGGTTGCTTTAATAAATAATTGTCTATGTGAGAATAGAAGTTTTAAGTTGCAAAATGCTCTCTGAATTATAGGATGAAATATGATTGGAGAATGTTGAGGAGTCATCTAAAACGATACCTAGGTTTTTTTCACAATTAGATAAAATTAAATTATCGTTATTAATTTTCAAATGTATCTTATTTTTGACTTTATTTTTCTCAATTCTACGTCCAAATAGCATGGCTTTTGATTTTGAAGGATTTATGCTTAGGCAGAATTTATTAGAAATATCTACAATAGTCTCTAGTTCTTCATTAATTTTCATACAAGCATTTACAACTTCTGATTCTTTAAAATCCACGCACAATTGTGTATCGTCGGCATAATAGTGAGCCTTCATATAATTAAAGTAATTTGAAAATTGGGAGGTGTATAGGGTAAATAGCAAGGGTCCTAAGATGGAACCTTGCGGAACTCCTCGCCATAGGTAAATTTCCCTAGATAATTTTATATTTATAAATAGTCTTTGAGATCTATGATCTAAATAGGATTGCATCATTTTTTGCGCTTGTTTATCAAAACACATATAGTTAAATAATGACAAAAGCAGAGGGTGATTAATTTTATCGAATGCCTTTGAGTAATCTAGTAAAATTAAAATGCATAGACGGTTGGAATCAATATAAGAATAAATGTCATCTAAAACTTTGAGAAGTGCAGTAGTGCAGCTGTATCCTGGACGAAACCCCGACTGGTGTCGGTGATGTGTTGACGAATCTGTTTATCCATCACTTTTTCTAGGATTTTAGAAAAGATACACCGAATACTTATGGGACGCAGTTCATTGAAATCAGCAGGAATATCCGTCTTAGGTGTGGGTAGAACTTTAGATTCTTTCCAAATTAAAGGAAAAACGGAATTTTTTAGACAAAAATCTTATATGTGAGTAATAAATTATAGAATATGTGGAAAACAATATAGAATAATAGTGATATTAATAATATCAGGTCCAGCTGCATTTTAATTTATTGAAAGTATTTTTTCATAAACTTTTAACTCATCAATTTCCCTGAATTTAAAATTATCAACATTCGGTAGTTTAGTTGAAAGATAGTGGCTTAGAATAGCAGCATCTGGGTTATTGTCACCACCAATGCCTTTGATGAAATGATTATTTATTGAGTCGGGATCTTGTAAATGATTAGGAATAACTGTTGAACTTTTTTTGTTATGAATGATGTTATGCTTTTTCATTTCTTTCCAGATATTTTTCTTTCGTTTCAGCTGAAATTCAAAATATGCCTTTTTCTCGCGTTTAATTGCATGATTGAGTTCATTACGAATTGATTTATAGTAATTCCCATGATTCTCATTTTTTGAATCTTAATAATGCTTTATCTTTCAATTTCATTATGTCCCTCAATGTATCAGTTAACCATGGATACTTTTTTCTTGTTATTTTAACTTGACGCAGTGGTGCATGTGTTGTTGAAGATCGGAAGCTATTAAATCCTGATGAAAATGATGCGGTTCAAAATTCCTAAAGTCGCGGAACGTAAATTCAAACGGTTTAGGTTTTTTGATAGATAGCGATCCAATGCAACAAGATGGAAGGAAATGATCTGATACTAAGGGACATTTAGTAACATTTACATTACTGATTTTTAAATTTTCTGAACCAATATAACGTCGAGTAATTTTGGTCCTCTTGTTGGTTGGTTAACAATTTGAATGAGATTGTAAGTGTCAAAAAGTGACTGCACTACACTGTTGGCTGCTTGAGTCTGAAAAGTTTATATTAAGGTCTCCCACGCAAATAACATAATCAAAAAATGGCGATAATATGCCTAAACATAAATCAAATTGATTAGCAAAATTCTGATAAGGAAAATCATTAGGTCTGTAGAGTGAACACAAAACATAATTTCTATTATTAAAACAAAACGAAATCCATAACTGTTCGGAATTTATGTTATTTAAGTTAGTAATAAGTAGACTTGAATCTATTTTTGATATATATAACAGTACCCCCGCCTATTCTCGGAGATCTATCACGTCTAAACATTTTATATCCCGGTAAATTTACTAATCTATTAAATGAAAAAGACTATCCATCTCGAATGTAGTCTGTAGGTAAATAGCAGTAAGTAAAACTCAAAATCAGTACTACAGCATATATTAGTAAAATGTGAAGAAGGGCAACTAGTTTCGGCTCACTGAGCCATCATCAGACTTGTAAAAGGTATCAAGATAGAAAAATAGGAATGCACTACGTGTCGAATCACCTTAATGAATTGAAAGAGAAAGCCGTCACATGTCCGTGGCATCCAGCAGACTCCGACATATGTCAGTGGAAAATATGGGAACTTACTGTAGGGGAAATCATCAATAAAAATAGTAATGAAAACGTCTTCATTACTATGTAAAACGTCGAGCACAATAAAATAAAATTAAACAAAACAGAACAGAACAACATTAAGAAAAGTCATAAAAATTTGGTCAAAGTATAAAAGAAAACAAAACTGGACATCGTCGTATGACAGAATGTGTCCGAAGCTAAAGTCCAGTATTGTAGTGTGTAAGAGCATTAAGCACAGTGACTCAGTAAATCCCAAATAGACAAGATGGTCGGAGAACTGACAAATGACAAGGACCAATGACGGCTCTCAATAACAAGGCTGTATGCTGTAGTACTGATTTTGAGTTTTACTTACAGCTATATACTAATCTATTAACAACACGTGGTTTCAGCCACGACTTCGAAAGTGTAATGATATCAAATTTGTCTAATACTGCATCTTTGAATGTAAGAAAATTCGCTAAAATAGATCTTGCATTTATATAGCAAACAGATATTGGCTCATTCATTTTATTACATGAACTAAGATTACAAGCTTCAAACAAAGTAATAACAAAATTTAAGACCGTTACCAATAATAGTTCAAAAGATATTATTACTATATTAAAACAAGACAATATACCACAATCATGACCTCTATAAATAAAGAGTAGAGTTGAAAAATAGCGTATGTACCACTATAACCGTTATTTCTTATTGCCGCTTCTTGTAACTCTATCTAGAGATGACGGGATCCCTCTTTTCTTAATACTCTCTCTTGAAGGTGGATCTGGAATTGGTAATGGCATCTCCGTTTGTTGAGCAACGTTTGGTGCTGTTATCTATAGACTGTAGTTGATTAACACTATACTCAACACCATTTACTATTAAATATTTACCATGAATTTTAGCTGTATATTTCTGTGTTCTGGCAACTTTAAGGTGCTTAATGAGAGTTTTTTGATCTCTCCTATCTTCCTTGCAAAGATCTGATGCAATAAATATGTGCTTACCCTTCAATTTGCTAGCAATTTTTAGAATTTGTTCCTTTTAAGAAATGCACAAAACTCCAACTTAATGGTAGGTGTGTTGTTGCTTTTGAAAACTGAATAGTTGTTAATATCTGCAGTTGTAACAGTTACTGCCAATAATTCAATCAGTTTTAAAAATAAATGCAAGAGTGTCGACTTCATCTGGTATATCCAGACCGTAAATAAAAATGTTGTTACGCCTTAAAGCTCTTTCTAAATCTATACACCTTGACATAATAGTTTCTGTTTTATTTTCGAGTTCACCGATTTTTAAAGAGTTATAATTCAGATTCCCGAGAATTGTTTTGTTATCTTCCTTGATTTGTGTGGACAATGTTCCAACTTCAGTTTTGATGACATTTAAAAGCATATTGTACAACTGACTATTACTTAAATCCTAGACATTGCCCATCTCTAACCATGTATAAATTGGTAAATTAGACTGATTCAAATAAACGGTTTTAAGGATTAAAACTAACTTCTCCGCATCTGTGGCCCTGAACAATATTCTATCATAAAATTGTGACTTGTATACACTTCGGGGGATGTATCGTGCTAACAAACCGAAACTTCTCCAAAAATAACCAAAAATTCAGTATATCTGGGTTTATAGGACCCGCTGTACTCGCTCTAGTCAACTGAAAATCCATAGGGTACATCTGTGAAACACCTTGTACAATACTCAATCATAAAATTGACCAATCGTATACTCTCTGGGTGCTGTATCATGCTAACAATCTGAAAATTCTCCAAAAATGACGAAAATTTGGTACTTCAAGTACCATAGCACCCGTTGTACTGGCTTTAATGAGTTGAATATCAATAGGGTTCATCTTTGAGACGCTCTGATTAATATCCAATCATAAAATTGGTCACTTGTATATACTCCGGTGGCTCTATCGTGCTAACAAACTGAATTTTCTCAAAAATGACAAAAATATCGTACTTAAAGTACTATAGCACCTGTTGTATTGGCTCCGGTGAGCTGAAAATCAATAGGGTTCATCAGTGAGATACCCTGAATAATATTCAATCATAAAATTGGTGACTTATTGAACTCCGGAGGCTGTATCGTGCTAACAAACTGAAATCTCTCAAAAAATTACGAAATGTCGTACTTCAAGTACCATAGCACCCGTTGTACTGGTTCTGGTGAACTGAAAATCAATATAGATTATCTGTGACATGTCCTTAACAATATTCAATCATAAAATTGCTGACTTATCGCACTCCGGAGGCTGTATCGTGCTAACAAGACATGCAAGGAAAAGTGGCCGACGACAACGACGACGACATACACACAGGATTTTTTTTCTAAAAACCGTTTTTTCGTGTTGTTGTTGATGGAAAACGTGAAAATAACTCAAAAATTCCAATTCCAACTTTTTTTGGGGTAAACCAATACTTTTCTCGCATATAGAATGGTTGGGCGGAAATGTAAAAAGAATAGAGAAAAAGTCGTTTCTATCGGAGATTAATTATTAGTTTTTTAGAAGTGTAATGCAATATGACGATTATCAACCAATATATACTTTCATTAATTGTATGAGTTGAAGGAACTATATATATTAGACTTACTTGCAAAACTCCAATGTTACAACTTCACTAGTTCACTAGTTATTGCAGTAATTTGAAGAGCACATTCTAAACACGTCTTCCACGTCTTGAGTTTTATATATAGCTATTAACAATTGATGCATCAATCAGATAATAGAGGATTTTCATCCAACAACGACTGGATTTCCACGAAATGGAGTAATAGGCATAGTGTCGATCAAAAAGATCTACTCACCCCCCATGTATTGATTATAATCAGCTACAGATTGGGGGCACGGTACTTTTACCCTTTCGCCTATTCTATTTATTCGTAGAACTTCTGTTACTTCATTATAGATGTGTCTGTTACTCACCACGCAAACGGTTTTTTTCCGCGATCTTTCCATTTGCAAACAGATACATCACCAGCAGCAACAGAATCAGATTGACTTTTAGCAAGCTGCCTATCAGGCAAGAAATGTTGCTTTGGAAAATGTTTACCATCCATTCGAAAAGTTCCACAAGCAAATAGATGTTTCTCTAATAATTTCTGCATGATGGGAATTGTAGTATAAAAATTATCAAAATAAAGGCAATAACCTCTATTGTGAAATTTTTCTGCTAATTGTAACGCAACCCGTTCATCCAACTTACCATCTTTTGATGTATAAGTTTTACCTTGATAGATTTAAGAAATGAGTAAGAACACGCCATTGCCCATATTTTGATGCCCCGGTTGATGGGCTTCATGGGGATGTGTTGCTTCAAGGTTGTGCGTCCCTAGAAAGGGCGCATACCCTCATCAAGTGAAACGTGTCTGTAAGGTGTAAAAGCACTGTGAAACTTATTGGTTAGATGGGTCACCGACGGTCTAAGTTTGTATAACTTATCACACTCAGGAGTATTAGGTTTTAGGCATTTTCTCATTACCATTGAAATTCCGGAAACGAAGAATTTTCAAAAAACGTTTCAAGGTAAATACTTTTGTAATACGTTAAACATGAAAATTTTCATCTTTGGACCAATACATTCTCAAACTGGGCAGTCTGTGGAAACCCATTATCACTAATACTCCTAGAAGCGCATGCAGTTCTTCTGAACTCAACCCCAGATGTGTACCGTTTTGAGTAGCATATACATCTGATTCGTCGATAACTTTTTGCCAGATCTCCTCGTTGAAATAAACTCTAAAATAATCTATAGGTTTGAAAGAATCAACTTCGACATGTACACTTGAATATTATTTGAATATATAACTTGTGAATTTGAGATTTTGTGCTCCTTCTTTGAACTACTTCAATGACTAATTAGAATGGTTGACTCGTGAACCCAATGATGGAGATCCCAGTTTATCTTGGCGTTCCTTCTCCACCTCATTTTCCCGTTCCTCCTCGGAAGATGATTCGCCACTTTGAGAAAACAACCTCGCAATCTTATTTGGCGGACGAGTGTCATCTTCTAATACATAATCAGGATCAGCATCGTCGTCATCTAATTCATCGCTGCTACCACCACTATCTGCTAGAAAGGATTTCCTGAGAACCCTTTTTCTCAAATTTGTACCGGTTGAAGTACACGGCTGGATATCATGAGCGGGTAACAAAGATGCTGTCCCTATCTTATTGTAATGCATCTTCCGCATCTCCATCTCCATCAAAATCAGATGCACAATATTCCATGTCGCTCAAATTGGGAGCTTCTTCCTGCAATTCGACTTGAGTTAGAGGTCGATATCTGGACATAATTGAAAAAAAAGTCAAGTCAATCACAAATCTGCGACCGGTCATATTAGCATCAGTGAAAACAAAACTACAGATTTCAATTTTGCTATATTTTCCCAACAAAATTGTAAACCCGCCACTATACATACTTTTGTGAATATTTTCCTAGCGGAATATCCCTGGACAAACTGGAATGTATGACCTTGTACATTTATGCATAGATTCCGTAACTGATGTGTTAAATTTTTCAAAATGAATAAACCTAGCTTTCTGAAATAAAAAGTATATAGGTGTGTTTTTAAGGTTATAATCAGATTTCAAAATTATGTTAGTATTTTGAAGATCTAAAGATAATTACAAGACAAATTGACAATTTGAAAAATTGTATAAATGTCAACAAAACACTTACATATTGAGTACAATCAGTGAAATATAATAAAATCACAAAATTTAGGCAATAAATTATTAAAAACTCAACAACACCCTATTATTAGTAGGCGTGAATGGACACTGGTAACCAATACTACCGCCACATCGTTATTGGCACTAATCTAAGAACAAGTGCGGCTTCGGTGTATATAGTTACCTCAAGATATGCTACGGTTGGTGACTGTAGAAACAGATTTGCTTGACCGGTCATGGGATCATAGTCTATATTGAATAATGGTATCTATTGCTACCAGTACCCGTTAAAGGGTTAAAAGCTTACACACGAGGGTCCATACGCAATGCAAAATTCAATATAGATTCTCTGGTCATGAATATGAAAAATATGGCACTGTCAATAAATTAAATATCCTCATACTGGACGTTTCAGCAAATCAAAGTGAACTTCTCCGACATTGTCGGATGCTATTAACAAAGTAGATGACACATATATTGAAATTTTATGCAATCGATTTAAATATACTGAATATGAAGCAACGAAATTAATGAATGTTTGATAAAAAAAAAGACAAAAGCTGAAAGGTTATGAGTTCGTTGAATGTTTTCCAAAATCGAAACATCTATAAGAAATCAACAATATTGGTTAAAATGATAATTAAAGAAAGTGCCACATTTGAGAAACGTCGAAAAGAGATTTCTCGCTCCATTAGATCCCTGACGCATCATTGGTAAAAAATCACACAACACAATACGTCCTTTGAGGAGCAATGTACCAATTAGCATAATACAAATAAGAATTTCTCAGAATCTATAGAACGTCTTTCACTAAGGGTTAGACTCATTTTGCCAGAAATTTCTGTTATTCCATCCTGTGATGAGCTAGATCCTTCAGTTCTTCGTTTCTTCAGTCTACTTTTACAACTACAAAATATATTCTCTGTTGTTTTTGGCAACTTTGTTTTCTACAATCTCCTACTCCAGCTATACTCACATTAGTGACTTCTACCTTCTATTTTTGTGTTTTCTCTCTCATTTCAAACTCTATAATTGTTATATGCTATATTTTTTCCAGTGGTATTGGAGTCGCCTACAAATGCTTCCTCATTGATGTAGACCAGAATCTGAAACCGTAAAAATGTACAGGCTAGTAAAAATGTAAGGAATGAAGATGAGGAGAAAAATATTACAAGGAAGGCCAATAAAAAGATGGAAATACTAAATATAACGCACGAATCTAATGGATTTAAAGATTATAACTAACTTTTCCGCACTCCGGAGGCTGCATCCTACTAACATACCGATATTTCTTCAAAAATGTGATTAACTCAATTGATAGGACTCATTGCACTAGCCTGGTGAACTGAAAATCAATAGGGTTAATCTGTGAGACGCCCTGAATAATATCCAAAAATAAAATTGGTCACTTAAAAACCCTCCGGAGGCTGTATCGTGCTAAAAAACCGAAATTTCTCCAAAAATTACCAAAAATTTGGTACTTAAGGTACCGTGGCTCTCGTTATACTGGCTGTGGTGACCTGAAGTTCCATAGGGTTCATCTGCGAGATGTCCTGAACAATATTCAATCATGAAATTGGTGACATGTTGCAGTCCGGAGGCTGCGTCGTGTTAACAAACTGAAATTTCTCAAAAAATTACGAAAATGTCGTACTTCAAGTACCATAGCACCCGTTGTACTGGCTCTAGTGAGCTAAAAATCAATCGTGTTCATCTGTGTGATGTCCTGAACAATATTCAATTATAAAATTGGTGACTTCTTGCACTCCGGAGGCTGTATCGTGCTAACAAGACATGTTACGAAAAGTGACCGACGACAACGACGACGACATACACACAGGATTTTTTTCTAAATACCCGTTTTTCGTGTATTTCTCACCGAAAAACGTAGAAATAACTCCAAAACAAAAAATTTGAATTCCAACTTTCTTTGGGGTAAACCAATACTTTTCTCGCATCGTAGATAGGGTTGGCGGAAAAGTAAAAGTAAAATGAAGATGAATCAGTTTCCATCCTCTCAACAGCTATTTTAGTCCTCTTCCTACATGTAACAGAACATTTTTTGCCGAACAAAAAGTTAAATTAAATAACTAATAAACAACAACTAATATTACTCTAATGTCTAATCTCATCGTATTTAAGTTGCGCAAGAACGAGTATTAATAATTAATAAATTCGTTTACCATTAACGTAATACCCGCCACTGGGATATAAATACATGGGTGTGTCACACCTTACCTGGTCCATCCACATAATCAATTGAAGGTTTTCAATACAAGCGTGGGCCTGAAGAATATGCACAAAAAATAATCCGTCTTATGCCATCACACCTGCATTTTTATTATCCACAGTATCCGAATAGAGTAACATTACACATCAGTCTTGTCCTTCGCTTTAAGGTCTGATTTTCTATTTTATTCTCATTAAAACTTAAAAACTGCACAAAAATTCTGAAAAAAAGAGAAGTTTATAGATAACGACATACAATAGGAAGCCTGTTTCTAGCACTTTTGTCGTCATAACCTAACTTATTGTGCGTGGAAGTTGAAATATAAGTCTAGCTACTGGTCATTGAATACACCAAATCTTATCATAATAGAAAATATATTTGAGTGGAAACGTAGGCATTTTTGAAATTTCTACTCCATTTTTATATGCGATCTTTTAGCAAATCTTAGCTTTTATATACCTCAAGTTTATTTAATAGCATTACTTACAACAGGGAGACCTTATATTTTGTGACAATGCGAATAAATTAGTAGAATCTGCTCAAAATTGACTTGGAATCTCAAGTCGATAGTTGAGTTACCATGAGTTACTACCGTGCCGTGCTAGAAACTAGTAACTCAAGTTACTAGGGTTTGACTATGTATGCATGAATCGATTCATAATTTCCTGCTCTTTCAAATGGTACTTAAAACTTCACTTTCTCAGCTAGACCTCCAAAGATACAAAACCCAAATTTTTAGTTACTTTAACATTATTCACTCAATCAAAATACTTAGAAAGGGAATAGACCACTATCCACTGATTCAATTCTATTTTTAAAGCTAGTAGGGGATAGTTACTAGGTTGTAATGCCGTTATTTGTCTCCGGTTTGCATCGATTGTAAACGTAACCTAAACTCCAATCGTATAACGGTTGTTTCCAGTTCTGTGAGTTTGTTCCCACTATGCAAATTAATATTACAGTTATGTTAATTCAACATCACATTGTGATGATGTTCTTCCTTTTTTTCCTCTTGTTTTCATCACATGCACATCTATACCACCGCTTATGCCCAGCTTGTGGCTCTTAACATTTGTGATGTTTCAACCTAACTTTTCAGCGATGGTAAAGCGCTGTCTTTTTACATTACTGTGATGTTACTAGAACTTCCTCAAAAGGAAGTCTTTATAACGAACTAAAAACAACATTTCTGTTACATTCTGAAATGCCTTTTAACATCTAGTCGATGTTAATGCAATGTCTAAAAAATAACATCTTATCAATGATCTAAATGCGACATTTCAAAAACAAGACAGTGTATTCTCGTAGATGTTGTATGAACATTACATAAACCTCTAAATAATATACCTCAAACATTCTGGATGACATCCTATAGATGTTTCTGTGCCTAATCAGCAAATACAGGGTGAACAACTAAGAACGCCAACTGTCGGCCATATTTCAAAAAATAGTCATAGTACAACTTTTAAAAAATACCTTCAGGAAAATGACCCTGAAAAATCGCTGGAAAATATTTTTGAGTTCCTAAAATATCTCCTATGGGGTGGAATGAACACTTAAAAACATACTGTGATTATCTCCAAAAAAGACATACTAAACGTATCCAAGAAATACAATGTTTGATATATTGTTGATATTATGAAAAATGTAGTTAGGGACTTTTTGTCTTTATTCTTGTAAGGGGTGGGGGAAAGTTCAACCCAAACAACAAATGTCGTAACACTTTTTTTTAAATCGACATACATGTTTTTGGCTTCATTTGAAAAAGTTTTTCCTTTTTAATAAGAAATGCTTAACAAAAATAACAAAATTGGACAATTTTGTCAACGCTTTGTGAAAAAGTTCACAATTTTCCCATTTTTCTCGGAAATTTCAAATGTAATGAGGCATTTTTCAAATTCTAATGGGAAGGGGTAAAAAAATAGGAATCTATTCCAAGATATAAGATTTACAATATCAGATATAAACATTAAAAAAATGCTTCAATTTATTCATAATTCCCTGCTCTTTCAAATGGTACTTAAAACTTCACTTTCTCAGCTAGACCTCCAAAGATACAAAACCCAAATTTTTAGTTACTTTAACATTATTCACTCAATCAAAATACTTAGAAAGGGAATAGACCACTATCCACTGATTCAATTCTATTTTTAAAGCTAGTAGGGGATAGTTACTAGGTTGTAATGCCGTTATTTGTCTCCGGTTTGCATCGATTGTAAACGTAACCTAAACTCCAATCGTATAACGGTTGTTTCCAGTTCTGTGAGTTTGTTCCCACTATGCAAATTAATATTACAGTTATGTTAATTCAACATCACATTGTGATGATGTTCTTCCTTTTTTTCCTCTTGTTTTCATCACATGCACATCTATACCACCGCTTATGCCCAGCTTGTGGCTCTTAACATTTGTGATGTTTCAACCTAACTTTTCAGCGATGGTAAAGCGCTGTCTTTTTACATTACTGTGATGTTACTAGAACTTCCTCAAAAGGAAGTCTTTATAACGAACTAAAAACAACATTTCTGTTACATTCTGAAATGCCTTTTAACATCTAGTCGATGTTAATGCAATGTCTAAAAAATAACATCTTATCAATGATCTAAATGCGACATTTCAAAAACAAGACAGTGTATTCTCGTAGATGTTGTATGAACATTACATAAACCTCTAAATAATATACCTCAAACATTCTGGATGACATCCTATAGATGTTTCTGTGCCTAATCAGCAAATACAGGGTGAACAACTAAGAACGCCAACTGTCGGCCATATTTCAAAAAATAGTCATAGTACAACTTTTAAAAAATACCTTCAGGAAAATGACCCTGAAAAATCGCTGGAAAATATTTTTGAGTTCCTAAAATATCTCCTATGGGGTGGAATGAACACTTAAAAACATACTGTGATTATCTCCAAAAAAGACATACTAAATGTATCCAAGAAATACAATGTTTGATATATTGTTGATATTATGAAAAATGTAGTTAGGGACTTTTTGTCTTTATTCTTGTAAGGGGTGGGGGAAAGTTCAACCCAAACAACAAATGTCGTAACACTTTTTTTTAAATCGACATACATGTTTTTGGCTTCATTTGAAAAAGTTTTTCCTTTTTAATAAGAAATGCTTAACAAAAATAACAAAATTGGACAATTTTGTCAACGCTTTGTGAAAAAGTTCACAATTTTCCCATTTTTCTCGGAAATTTCAAATGTAATGAGGCATTTTTCAAATTCTAATGGGAAGGGGTAAAAAAATAGGAATCTATTCCAAGATATAAGATTTACAATATCAGATATAAACATTAAAAAAATGCTTCAATTTACATTTGAAATTTCCGAGTGGATACAAAATTATCTAATTTTGTTATCAATCTTATCAAACAAAAAAACTTTTGAATGCATCTAGAATCATTAATATCGGTTGAAAAACGAAAAATTTATACATTTGTTCATAAGTTTGAACCTTCCCCACCCATTATTTGAAGAATATTGGTAAAAAATCTCCTTAATTAAATTTATTCATAATCTCATCAAGGTTTCAAAAATTGTATTTTTAGGACCCCTCTAGTAGGTTTTTTTGGAGTGATTATGATTTCGAGTGTTCATTGCACCCCTAGCGGATATTTTAGAGACTGCAAAATATTTCCCAGCAGTTTTTCAGGAATTCTTACCTAAAGGTAATTTTTTTGAAAGTTGTACCATGACTCTTTTCTGAGATATGACCTGCAGTCGTTCTTAGTTGTTCATCCTGTATATTCAAAATAAAATAGCAATAAAGGATTTGAATCGTTTATTCACTATAAATGAACAGTACAGTAAATTTGAAAAAAACAGGTACAAAATTAGAAAAAAAAATATCTTGTCCAGCAATCGACCCTAAAAAAAATAAAATTGTCTAAGCATATTACATAACAAGTTTGGAAAGTGGAAGCTATTGAACACATTCAGTGAAAGCAAGAAATAAAAAAGGGTATATTAATCCGTAGTTACCATAACATACCATACTTTGAAACTGAATTAATTAAGTTTAACGGATACACATACATTACAGCTAGTTGACAGAAAATTTATTAGAATATTTTCTTAATAATATTAAACCCATACACCATAAAGACTTAATGAACCATTACGTTACATCAACAGAAATCCAATCTGATTTAAGAAAATTCTATCGTTTACTTACCTTTACTTTTTCTCACGCAAGAGTCGCTGTTTCGAGTACCTCAACCATTCCATAACGTACACTTCAAAATCCGTATCTGTGAAACATTTAAAGGTGTTCTGAACAACAGCAAATAAAACAATTACTTTAGATCAAATTGTGCCCATGGAGACCTTTGATCGATCATCATAAATTACATCAAACTTGATTTTCAGCCAATTGACTGGGACCAATTTTCCATAAGATACGTGCGGGGATCTTCAAAGGAATAATAACATATTTTATTACGAGACGTGACTTTTCATGACTTACCTTCTATTCCATGCCTCACTCCATTTGACAGGTAAATTCAGGTGTGCTATGGAGATTCATACTTCTTTTCTTTATAAAATAATATACTATTCTCATCTTGTTATTTTCATCCTGAAACAAATTGTATATTAACATCGTGGAATTGTAACTTAGTGGCAACTAAGGATTATTAATACACTGTATAAAAAAAACTACTTATGAGGAAGAGATATGAACACATTATCAAGTTAAATGAGTTTATAAATAATTGTATCCAATTGAGTATCCAATAGCTGTGTTTCTACAATAATAAATAATTGCATGCTGTTTGTTGACTGGAGCATTCAGTATAATAAGTAACATATTCTTCAACTAGATTAATATAGGTACCATTGTAAGGGACATCTACAGATTATTTATTGTATTCAGTGAATTTTCAAATGGAAATGAGCTTTAAACAGAAATTTCTGTTTTTAAAGTCTTAAACAGTCTCTAATTGTTCACAAGAATTGTTAGTAATAATGTTAAAATTTTCTAAACCTGCAAAACTATATTGATGGCTAAGACTACTACTAAAAAAACTAGAACTAGAGATACTTGATTCAATATTTTTTGTACTCTTTAATACAATGTTTATATCAGACTATCTGAAATAGTTACTCCCCTTCCATTACATAATTACCAACTATTTGTTTTTTATTTTATTTGTGTAAGTAGCTTCTGAAACATCTTAAACATTGGAAATATTTTCTTCTAGATTTAAATATCTGCCAACATATGAGCAGGTTTTATTGTTAATAATAATATCTACCCTATTGCAATATGAAGTTTTTTGTAGGGTATAATGCATATATAGGATTTGAAATATTCTGAATCGTTTTCAAAATATACTTACTAGGTACTTAACTAAAATATTTTAAAAATTGAAAAAACCCCTATTATATAATGTTGGTGTACAATTCCGCCACCTGGAATTTGAATGTATAATAGTCGATTAAAGTATTGAATGAGTTTAAAGTTTTAATAATTATGATTTTGGAATAGGTACCTACCGATAACAATTGTTGTTCGTCCATTATAACAAGAATTATAACTAAGTATAGAAACTGTAGCTTAGTAGGAACTAACGAAAACGAAGACCATTTTATTCAAGTACTACTTGCAAAATATGCGATTCCTGCAAATAAAATATAACACATAACTGAAAACCATCCGCCATTTTATGCTTGTCATTTTTGTTTCCACAGATAACTACTGTATGTTTCGTTCGTCAGTTCCTCCTCTGTTTTCTCTTTTTTTATGTTACTGTGATGTTTAATATGATATATTAATGGGAGTTTTATGAACTAACATCGTACAGACGTAATAGTAAGATATTGCTAAAAATTATTTCGAAAGATGTAATAGTAACTGCAACATGTGATCATCTTAGAAACATGTTAATTTGTAATATTCCAGTAACGTTCTGTATGTGACATTAGTGAGAAGTATACAAATTAACATCGTATGAATGTTTCCTATAGGAAGTTACTAAAAAGAAGTTCATAGGCTGTGTATGTAACTGCGAATTCAAGTATTACTGTGTACATCAAAAATATGTTTTATTTACATGACATGGATGTTAATAGAGTTGGTAATAAAGTTAAGACATCTAGGAGATATATTATTAACGTTTTAAATAAAAATCACGAAAAGTCTCTAAAAATAACATCACAAAAAGACTTGTTATGTTTCTTGTTTAGTGGGTTAGGTTTTTTTTGTGGGAAAAGAGTTTTTGGAACTCGAATGTTGAGAAATGTACAGTGCAAAATTCAGAAGTTTAACCAAAACTGCAGTTTTTTTACAAAATGCCAGGACATTGTTGTAATTGTTACTATTTCAGATTTAAAAATACATATACATGAAATTCCAATAACTTATCTTCATGAACGATAAAATATACCTGTAGCTAAGTACAATTCAGATTTTTGCGAGATTTTCATTAGCTACTCTCTTCTCAGTCTTTTTAACCTCTATAGGGTGTAGTGACACTATTTTAGGTATGTGTTTCAATTTGTTGTTTCTATGCGTTTCTATCTTGTGCTAGATCTATTGCCTCGTGCATTGAGTGTCCCGTCATTTCTTTTAATCTGTCGGTTCACCTCATTGGAGACCGTCCTCTAGGTCCTTTTCCCGCAACTTTTCCCTCGACCACAAGGTGTTCCAACTCACCTGTTCTTCTGGCTATGTGGCCAAAGTAACTGAGATATGCTCCATTGATTTGGTTTAGTAAACGCTGTTTGATTTTTAATTCTTGTAGGACAGATGCGATTGTTCTGTGTTGTACCCGTGACACTCTTAGGATTCGCCTATACACCCATAATTCGACGGCTTCAATTCTATTTCGATCTGTTTTCTTTAGTGTCCATGTTTAAGCGGAGTAAACAGCAATTGGGAAGATCAAGGAATTGGCCAGCATTACTTTCACTGTTTTCGTAATAGTTTGATCTCTTCCTATTTTTTTGAATTTAATTGTTTCTTATTTGGCCATGGTCAATCTTCTCTTTATTTCCTCTGAACAGTCTCCATCTCTGGTTATCAACGATCCCAGACACCCCACAAACTTGACCACCACACCATATCTCGCTACGTTTTTGATGTTGGACGTGTCATTGGATCGATCGATAATCATCACTTTGGTATTTGTTTTGTTGATTTTTAAAACATATTGTCTACTATAGTTCTCTAATTTGTTAATTACGTTTATCAGTTGTTCTTCGTCTGCTGCTATAATCAAGGTGTCGTCTGCATACCTCACGCTACTTATTTTGTTTCTCCAATGGATATTCCACCTTCTCAATCCCAAGGACTTTTCTCATGATATATTCGCTATATATAGTAAAGGAGGAGCGAGAGTATGCATCCCTATTTGATCCCGGTCTCTATCTTAAAAGCTCTGGACAATGTTTATCCTGTTCTGATATTGGCGTAATTGTGTTGATAGAGTCTCTTAATTAAAAATATCAGATGCTTGGGAACACCCATTTCACCCATCACTCTCCACAGAAGTGACCAGTTCACAGAGTCGAACGCTTTTTGGTCATTTGCCCGTTTCCCATATTTTAGAGCATAACACGTGCATTACATCTGTTTTCGTAGTGTCCCATGGCTTTAAGTATTTCTGTTGTGATGCCGTATACCCCAGTTGACTTCCTGTTTTTGAGTGTTGTTAAGATTTTTCAACTTCTGATTCTTAGATACCAGGTTCTCTTGTGTTGCTTGTTCTTCGGATGTTGTCGGGCTATTGTCTCCATACTTCCGCTATTATAAATGGATCTACTATAACATTTCTGTTTTTGACCTTTATAATTTGTGTTCGTGGTTTAAATTCTCTAGCTAGATATCGTACTTCATCATACAGATCGCGAGGCTCTCCGTGTTGGGCGTGGTGGTGTAGTTCCGTGCATATATTTTTTCAATGATTGTTTTTGTCCCGTCTACATTCCGGTTTGATTCGTTGGTTAAGATATTTAATTACTTGTCTTTTTCTTCTTCTTGCATGTTTGAGTTGTTAATTTGTCTTCTTTGGTCTATCAATTTTATTGTGTCATTGGATATCCAGTGATTTTTTCAATTGGTATGTTATCGGATGTGCAACATTTTACTGCAGTTTTTATACAGTTCTTCGATGACATCCATAGAGTGTTGGGGTCTGTAAAGGTGTCAGGCCTTTGGGTTGTTCTTGAATGTTCTTTAAAAGTTTGTGTGTTGGGATTTTCTAATTTAGTATTTTTGATTTCTGGTATTTTAGGTGTTCGTAGTTTGATGGATATTGAGGCTAATAATAGCTTATGGTCAGGTCCGCACAGAGTACCTAGTTTCGCCTTCACGTTTCTTACCGATGTTTTCCATCTAGTTTCGATAAGAAAATAATAAATTTGGTTTTTGTGCTTTTCGTCGGGACTTGTCCATGTCGATAATCTTCGTGGGTGGTGCTTGAAAAGGATGTTTGCTATAGCCAGGTTATTGTCAACTGCAAAACGGATCAGACGTTCCTCGTTCCTCGTTCATTTCTGATACCTAGTCCGTATTTACCAATGAAGTTGCGTCAATGGTTATCGAGATCTGTCCTACCTACCTTAGCATTGATATCCCCCATCACTATCAGTGTATCCTTCTTTGGTGTTTTTGTTATGTCATCTATAGTGCCATATATCTTTCCAACTTCATCTTCCGTAGCTTAGGTCGTTGGCATATATACTTGTATTGTGTATCAGTTATTTGTTTTGAAGTGAATGGACAATACTGGTATTCTGTCATTTACTGCTTCGTAAGATTTTACCCACTTGCTGATTTCCTTATTAACGATGAAGGTAACCTTATTCCGTCCCATGTTTTCTACCCCGGATATATATACGGTACTATTTGATGTTTCAAAATATCTCCTGTCCTTCCAATGATTTTCAGAAATTTCACAGATTTGCACGTTGAGTCTTTCTAGTTCTCTTTCTAGTGTGTGTAGTTTTCGAGCTGGTAGTAAGCCTTTAACATTTCATGTGCCTATATTGATGGGTTTCCGTAACTGAAGGGTGCCCTGTCTTCCAGTAGCACATTTCGCACGCGATGCCTGGTTGCTCACATCTCCGTGTCCGGTAGCTAATTTCACACTGGTTGGCCCGGAATCAACACAGCGCCGGTTGCTAGCCGGGTCGCATGGCAATCTGACACTATCTTTGTCTCTGTCCATAATAGTATGTTCATGGGAAAAAAATCAGGTGGTTTCCCCTTGCCTGCCTGGTCCTATGCCGTTGACCACCCTGGTTGGTTCATCCGCCTTCGGGGGCTTTTTTCTTCCCTCCAGAACAAGAGAGTGCCCTACCTCCTGTCAATTCCTCCACCCAAAGCTGTTGATTGATAGACAGGGGATTACTTATACCGGTAGTCATTCGATCGACATAGCCTTGTTAGTTTCTAGCAGGGTGCACCACGTACAGGTAAGGTTGTCCGTTGGGTCAACATACGCTGTCACCCCTTACACCCTATTAGCTACATATTGTAACCATCTAAAATTGGTAAGTTCAACTGAAGGTTAGATAACTAAAAAAACATATATTTATTAAGTTTATTATTATGATTTCGTTAGAGAATATCATAATAATAACTATTGATTTTGGGACACACTTTATAGATGTAAGTCTAACAATATTTAAAAATGGGAAAGACAAAAATTTAGAAGCAATAGCAAATAGAAATGTCAGAATTATCTTTATAAACCCATACAAATATGTTTAACTACAATACACTGTTTGCATATAGTGTAAATAATCATTGTACCTAAACAAATCATATTCTCAATTTTAATTGGTTAAGTGACAGTGAGTAGCCGCGAATAAGCATGTAACATTATCTTTACAATGACAGAAATAAAACACAGATTTTTTGTTGAGAAAAAAATGGAAAAACGGGAGTTGTTGATTGATATTAGATGTGGAGACAGAAGGAAGAAGTCACGAAATTGGATTTTTAAAAAAGGTAAATTTAAAATGAAAAGTTAAAAATAAAGCCAGAATATTAGTATAGTGAAGAACACTAACCTGCGAGAGACATCCTATATAATATTGAACCAGAAAGTGGTAAGATATCTCTCATATTTATAATCGACTAGAAATTATATCAACTGCCATATTACTTACTTATTCCAAGTAAAGAATGAAAGATTTCATTTTCTACTGATGTGTATATAACATCTGTATGCAACTCTGATGTTATTTTATGTCCCATACAGAAACTTGATGAATTTTATTTATATTGTGAACCAGAATAACCTACAAACGAACATTGATGAAACAGCTGATTTCTCATTTATTTATTAGTTGTATATAATTATTTGTTTTGAGGGTTTTTATATAGTTAGATAGTATAAAAAAGGGAGCTTACCTTATTTAATATTCCAAAACAGCACAATATTAATCCATTTAGAAAAATAGATAACCCTTATTTAGAAGCT
This sequence comes from Galeruca laticollis, assembly GCA_963921935.1. NCBI lineage: Eukaryota > Metazoa > Arthropoda > Insecta > Coleoptera > Chrysomelidae > Galeruca > Galeruca laticollis. The sequence goes on along the minus strand of OY998175.1, from coordinate 158,221,770 downwards.
TGTATTGACATCCTAATCAGTAAAAAGCTAGAGAAAGAAGCTACCAACGCGCATGACCATCATTCATCATTGTCGAGATGTCGAGAATTTTACTTCTAATGCAGGGTCAGTACGGTAAGTAATTCAATTTACAGAAATCAACTTGAGAATAATAAAAATAATATTTATGGAATAAATACAAATAAGATCAAAACGGTGATTAATATTGAGTTGCACAGGAACACTGACAATATATTGAGGTGAGGTTTATAAAGTTTAAGAGTAATTTATGTATTGTTAGTGAGCCGATATTTGCATTTGATATATTAAAATTATTCATTAAAGTTTTCTTTTTATTTTAATGATAAATGTTATATTGGGGGAACCGCAACCTGAGAACAAGAATCTCAATCATAATTATAGCTAGCCGGAAAAAAAATTATAAAACATAATAAATAAATATACAAGGAGATTCTTGGGAACTTCAAATTAAAAGAGGGAAAGGAGGTAAAATTTAAAATTATACATAAAAACATAGAACTTACATAAATAATAATTAAAAACAATTTATACATAATAATATTATTTAATAATGGTAATATATACCAGGTGACACCAAAAGTAGGTCCACCCCCAATTTTTTTTACAGTTTTTCATGAAAGGATCTAATTTTTTATGATACGATGAATAAATTGGAGAAACTTCGAATTTTTTTTCAAAAAATAAAGTAGTCTAGTTTTCAGCTATGATAAAAATATTAATGAATAACACCATCAGCTGCCATTTCATACGTATATCTTCTGTTTACTAGATCTACTTTCCACAAGAAGTGGAATCAAGGGCAACTTGTGATTTTTCAAAAAACTGATTTTGGCTGCCCTTTTTAAAATGAATACCCACTTATGATATGATATGCTGAAACAGGATATCAAAAAAATTTGGGGGTTTTTATTTAAAATGAAGAAGTTGTCCCAACTTCCATTAAAAACTTACGTGCTGCATATATTGGATAATAAAATTATGATGCATTTACACTTTTAATAGACAAATTGATGGAACACCATTAGTTTAGAGTGAAAATAGTCGATAACCAAAAAATATAATGCTTGTAACTGAGATGCACCGTTATAGTTCATAACTAAAACATTCTAGGCGCTTATTAGTATTGCTATGTCATATTTATTTATAAAATTCCATTAAAATTACGTAGTTAATTTTCTCCTAAACATTGACAAGCTAGAGTTCGTATTAAGCTGCTTTATGCGGTTTGGTTTAATTTTAAATTTTAGATATTCGGAACCAACAATTTCTGATTCGGGGCCAGAAAATGGTTATTCATCCGATGACACCGATACAGATCCGACGTTAAACCCATTGGTTGCGTTAAGAGACCTGTCTCATATTTTATAGAAGGAGATATTTTATTCCCAACCGAAAATGTTTCCGAGAAATCTACGACATGTATCGAGACAACCAAGGCTTCTGGCACTTCAGAAGATACTATTGTTAAAGAAATAGTAACATCTCTAGTGGAAAGAGTAGTTCAAGAAGCGAATTCGTATAAAAAGGTGACAAACAAACAAAAATCGATGAAAAGTAAAAACCGAGAAAATATCTTAATAAAAATGTTTTACTGTCACCATGCAAAAAACGCTGTTTTGCAAATATAAAGACGCTTTCAAGAGAGATACCCCAGAGGTGAATTAGGCAAATTTTGTTGTTGAAAATTAGTTACGCTGACTGATAGCTCTTGGTTTTTATCAATTTGCGACATTATGCTTGTCGATACATTTAGGCGGTTCTGTAAGGAGTTATCTATATAGCCTTCTGCAACTTCTGTGGATTTCCAGCCCCCATTCCGTTTTAAAGTTTCTATCTTTGCCCCAGAATTCGCAAGCATTGTTGCGGAGTTCCTGCGGAAACAATGTACTGTGTATAATTATCATAGCGACCTGAAAAGGTTAATATTATTCTAGATTGTAAATGTTGTTTTTAGGCCCGGTATTTTCAAGTGCGATTGAAATGACAGGAAAATAAATTTATTGGGACGTCTTATTCATCAAATGAAGTGTAAATGTCTTTCAAACTGACTTCATCCATTGATTTATTTTTCGTTGAATTAACACAACGAAAATAACTATTTTATCGTTAGCTGCAATGAAATTACAATAGCTGACTTCATAATATGTGTAGAGAATGATTGTTTCATGCACAATATGTATATCATAGAAAAGGATAAACCATTGTTATGTTTCGTGGTCGCCTTGTAAGTTGCAAAATAGATTATAGGTTAGCTGCTGCCTGCTTGACAGCACTGAAACCAGTATTTCACATGAATATTTCAAAATAATTGCTGTAATTGTATCGAAAACGGTGTGAGGATTCTCCCATATCCCATCTTTGAACATGGTCAATACGTCCTGTCACTGTATATGGGTCACGTTCTGGGTTTACAAAATCTACTATTATCTCTTGATCTTAGAGTTCGTCGAAATCATTGAAAATATACATTTAAAAATTAATGTGACATTTTCAATTTAAACTACGCTAGAATCGGCAACACTAGAAACAATTAATTAAAAAGAGAGAACGTCAATTCGTAGTTTATTGACTTCAGTCGGTTGTTATTCACCTTAGAGTAATAATAAACATAGAGAGGGCTATTAATTCATAAACACGTTTATTTTTGCGGCCAACAACTCTAAACGCCAGTAGTAAAATAATAAATGAATTACAAAAAGTGGGGATGGAATTGTAGATACATGGCCTTGGTAATTTCGGCTGTTTCTATGACAAACTTGGCACCGACGAATCATGATAATCCAAAAACATTAAATTAATTAACTTAAAAGTTTATTTTGTCACTAAAAGTCTTAAAAAACACATCAAAACCAAAGGACCCAATGTTTACTCTCTAGTCGTAATGGCGCTTGTATAAACAAACCACGTTTGATATTCTTTATTACAATACTACGGTATTGTAATAAATTCGAAATGATCATCGATCACACTCAAACGATATTTGCATCTCTCTTTGTCTGGTAATTAAACAAGGAAAAAATTACTATTGACACATTAAACAGGTAGTGACATTTTAAGCGATGTTGCCACTTTTAGTTATGACCATAAAGGTATCTAAGGATATAACAAATACTTATCTTTATATAAGAATATGCCTTTATCAAATAAAATTCAAGTATTATTAATTAATTTCAAAAGCAGCGACTCAAATGCATAAATTAGTATGATTTTTTTTAATTGCATAACTTTTTAACACATTTTCAATTAAACTTCTAATTTCATTTTTCCTGCAACTAAAGAGACTTTGTGAATATGGGAAAGCAGTGGAAGTGTCCGCAAGTGAGCTTGGAATAGGACTCGATGTTTGGGGCTAGAAAAAACCAAAACAAACATATGTATTTTATTTATTAATCTAAGTTATTCACAACCCAAACAAGTTTATTTCTTATACCTCCGAATAACTTAACTGTAGAATAATGCTAGATATTTTCTACGAATATAAATTATCTAATAATGGAAAGACGAATCTAGGGTTTATTTGATAAATATATTATTTATAACTTTATTTAGACTTAAGCTAATAATGTATTTACCTTTGTAGCGAGGTATTATCATCAGGTGCATTGTTTATAAAACAGTTAACTTCTTATCCAGTTAATGTTTTTGATTATTTCGCTCGATATCCCTCAGATTGTCTTTTTAAAAATGCTCGTAACCTGGCATATTTTGATAAATCCTCTTTATGTTTTATGTTAATAGTGGCTCTTAACATTGAGTATATTTTCCAGAGAGTAGATGTTTATTTGACTTCGCTAATTCTGCAAAGTATACAAGAAATACATTCTCTGAAAATTATTGGGCTTTTTTTAATTCACGCCATAGGATAATCAGGTCATATTGTTAAAGATAAATATGTTTAGATTTTTCAGGCAACAGATTGCCTGCTGTCGCCTCTGCTAACTTCCTAATTTCTGGAGGAGTTGGGGCAAAACTACCATTGCTGTCAGTATCAGACACTAAAACGGAATGAAGGCATGTAATAGCTATTATTTAAATAAAATTATAGAAATTTACTTACTTTTTATTAAGTAATATGAATTTGAATTTAAAATTTGAAAAATTAGACACTTTTGACAGTTGACAATTGTTGCTAACAGATAGTGTATTTTATTTTTTTATTTTTAAAAAGTGTCATAAAGTAGACTTGTTCTGCACTTCTGGCTCTAACAATTAATATTCAACGACCATATTAGTCATTTTACGTTGAGTTTAAGGGATTTTTATGCATTTTAGTATTTCTGAAATACTCTGCGTAGTGTAGCAGGTGTACAAAACGGAACACGCCTGTTTTCTCTTTCTGTCAAATCAACCGTGATATTTAGAAGGCACGACAAGTATTCATTCCATAACAAGGGCGGGAATGAATATTCTTACACTAGTGCTATAATGAAGCTATTCCATAATCAAAAACTACGTCGGAGTATAGAAATTCTATAATAGTCGTAGAAAAAAATCATTTTTTGTAACTAGGTGAGTCGCTTTAAACGAAACATCCTCGCCTCTACATATAGCAAAAAAATCAGTTTGATGTGGTACGAGGCCATTAGGGAAAGAAATGCTGCTGATGTAGCTCCGACGTTTTTCTTGGTCATAAAAAACTCTGACGCTAGTGTAAATGAATGACTGCTCTGCCCAAAATAAGAATTGGGTGTTATATTCAACTTTTGTTTTCTTAGTCAACCAGGACTGTGGTCCCAATACCGTCAGAATTAGGTAGATGAACTGTCCTTAAAATGGGACAGTAATCTAAAACGGGATACCATGTTTTTTTTGTGAAACTAGTGTTGCCATCTAGCGAAATATTGCCAAAGCGCAAGCTTTACTGATTTTAAACTTGCTAACGGACTTTCAGTTTCATAGTGAATGTGATTGTTGACACACGTAAGTTTTTATGTTTTTCAATATTTCAATGTAATATTATTAACTCATAATAGTAAGGATTGCTTCTTTATTTGTGGAGAGAATGTGTTGATAATTTTTAAAGAATCAGATAAGATGTTGATATAGTCATGAAAGTTCATCAATATATTTTAAGGTTAAGTTTGTAAAATTCACGGAAGTCAAATATTGAGGTATAGACAAAACGGGATATGTGGCATTTGTTTAAAATGAGATATCCCATTTTACCTAAACTATTCTGATAACATTTTTTACCTGCTTTTTCTTTGTTGCAGTATCAATAGAAACACAATATGGCGGGTGCATACTCAAGAAAAACCAACCGACAGGGGTGGTCTGAGGAGAACATGAAAAAAGCCATAGATATGGTATTAAATCGAGAATGTGGTTATCTGAAAGCGGCAAAACTTTGCCACGTACCAAAGAGTACTTTAGAACGTCGTGTTAACGGAAAAAAACAAATAAGAAAAGATTCTCTCAGAGGTTTAGGTAGCAGACTTGTTACGTTTAACGAGGCGCAAGAAATGGATCTTGTTCGGTTTATTACCAACATGGAGACGTTGATGTTTGGTTTGACCACTGATTCCCTGCGACGTTTAGCTTATCAGTTTGCTGAACAGAATAACATATCGCACCACTTCAGTACCGTTAAGAATAAAGCTGGTTGGCACTGGTTGCAAAATTTCCTTAAAAGAAATAGACTATCACTTCGAATTCCAGAAGCAACCTCAGCTGCACGTGCCAGAAGTTTCAACCGAATAAACGTTTCCAAATTTTTGGACCTACTTGAACCACTTCAACAAAAACATAATTATTCTCCATCAAAAATCTACAATGTTGATGAGACAGGGATCACCACTGTACAGGGACGTCCCTCGAGGGTGATTGCATTGAAAGGACGTAAGCAAGTAGGGTCACTTACTTCTGCTGAACGTGGCACTTTGTGTACCGCAGTTATTTGTATGAATGCTGCTGGCAGCTATATCCCTCCTATGATTATATTTCCACGTATTCGCATGAAAGCAGAGTTTCTAAATGGTGCGCCTCCTGAAACAATTTGTGCCTGCCAGCCCACAGGTTATATGCAACTCGATTTATTTGAGCAACGGTTTGACCCTTTTTTGAAGTTCTCTGGTGCATCCCAAAACGCCCCTACATTGTTGATTATAGATGGACATAAAGCACACACACAAAATTTGAATGTTATAGAAAAAGCCAGAAAGTATTCTGTCACTATTTTATGTTTACCTCCGCATTGTAGCCACAAAATGCAACCCTTTGATGTTTCATTCATGGCTCCCCTTTCAACTTTCCACAATCAAGAAGTTGAATGTTTTCTACGTAATCATCCTGGAAGAGTAGTCACTATATATAAAATTGCAGAATTATTTGGTAAGGCTTAATTGCGAGCCAGCACTCCTACAAACGCAATAAATGGTTTTAGGAAGCCAGGTATATACCCAGTTGATCGTAATGTATTCACCGAAGATATGTTCCCGAAGAGGTTCTCGTTCACAATAACATTAGAGAAGTTGCGGAAACTGGTTCACATCTCGATGAAAATAATAACGTAGATGAGGTTCAACAAGAAGTGCTACCTGAAACACCAGCAAGACCGTCGGGAATATCAAAAGAGAAGACCCCCTACACTCCTCAACCTTCAACGTCGAAAGGCCAAAAAGAAGTTTTGAGCGAGACTCTGTACTTCTCACCGGAAACAATTCTACCTTATCCCAAAGTGACTAAGAAAACACAACAGATCTCCAAAAAGAAAAAAACTGGTAAAACTGTTGTTTTAACCAGCACTCCTTACAAAACAGAATTAAGAAATTCATTGGAACAAAAGCGATCGAAAGAAATCAATAAACGTCCTAATATAAAGAGAAAAATTGGAAAAACTAAAAACAAAAAGAAAGCTGTTGCCAAGATTGAAAAGGACGTGGATTTTAGCACATCTGAAGACGACAGTGACCCTGAATGCTTTTAGTGAGAGTAAAAAAGGAGAAGGCTGGATCCAATGTGTGGGTTGTAACCGATGGGTGCATGATGTTTGTTCCGGAGCAGAGGAAAACTTTCTCTGCGATTACTGCATTTCTTCCTAATTTCCATTTTTGTTTGTTTATTTTAATAGTGGATCGCTTCTTTTGTTTATTTTAATATTTTTATGTCCAATAAAACATTTTTAAGTAAAACCTTGTTATCATTTTGGAATAAGTTTGACAAGTAAATTAACATATGAATTACTATCCCATTTTAAAAACATAGGGTATCCCATTTTAAACATAAATATCCCTAAAACGGGACAGTTGCACTTTTTTTAAAAAAAGCATTATATTTTTGATATTTATATGTTGTTGTAAAAATTGTTTGGACATATAATGAAAAAAACTTTAGAGAACATGTTTGTAAATTTTTGGCGAGATTTTCTTGATTTATCGATTATTTATGACTAATCAAACCTTAAGTATCCCTTTTTGGGGACACTTCCCCTACTATCAACCAGTACTTTATTTCATGAAAGCCGATTCGGTTTATGGACAAATTGGTACACAAAAAAGAAAACAAAAAGAAGTTCTAGAATTTCAGGAATTATTATATCTAATAAATAAATCGTCCAATCAGACAGTGGCTATACCACTAGCATATGAAGATTTCAGAAGTTTCGAAGATGGTTGTAGACAGCGCAGCAAGAAGACACTGCAGAATCCTCTTTTAGAAAATGTGAAAATCGCGCTATTTAGAAAAAATAGCAGGAGTTTATTTTACAAAACGTCTTCCGACAAGAAAGTTTTTTAGAATCCTCGTTTTTGGAAAAGAAGTTTCCTTTCATCCTTACTTCAAAACTGTTTGGTAACAGAGGGGTTAATGTAGCAGAAAAGACGAAAATTGAAGAAGTGCGGTGTCCTTATATGCCCACCAGAAAACGTGTCTTCTTGTAAAAACTGCCAACGAACGAATCTTCAAAGGACTTTTATTCAACTACTGCAATTATATAATTAATAAACCATTTCAAAATCATTTAATGAATGTTGATTTTTGTGCCCACCTATTTCGTATCCATTTCTGTTTTTATTATACTGTCTATTTTTGTATTTCGCAGTCTAATAAAAACGTTTTGAGACGAAAGAGTTCAATTGTAATTCATATAAAAAAACCACACTCAAAATATAGTATCCAAAGTTACTATAGGATTTTATTCTATTTATTTGTCATTATGCTTATTAAAAACTTACCAACTCAAATTTCATACTGTAATTTAGCATAAAGCTTAGAAATCATTATACCGCTAGAACAAGCGACGTTTTTACCCTAGCAACGCATTACGAAAATTGAAAATTTCAATACACCAGAGTGTAGCTCAAAATTATGAGTTACATACAAAGTTTCAGTCGGGTGTGTTCAATAACTTATTTTGGCAGAGACTGTGGTGATATTGAATTCAGCTGTAGTAAAAGAAAAGGAAAGTTAACCTCCTAAAAATCGTTCAAGCTTGATCAATAGGCAGAAATCTAAAAGATGGCTAGACAACTAGTAATATAAAAAACAACTATGCTTGTAAATCAAAATAGATATCTCAACAACAGACCTATGGCCTAATATAAGAGGAAGGAGAAGTAGAAAATTCACGAGAATGATTGAAGGCTCGAAATAAACAGCAGCTGCAAGACTTTTATAGTAGTAAGTACCAACAAAAAGCACAGCCAGCTATCAGTTATGTAAATAGTATCCATGTAACCACCTATTTTCAAATTCAAATGAAATCTCTTGAATTTGAAGATTGTCCCTCTCAATTCATCCTCTGGGCCTATGTCTCATCTATTGAAGATGACTCAATAGAGTAGTCAGAGTATGACAAAATTGATAGCTCATTTTCCCTGGTAATATTCATTGATATCTTTTCACAAAAACACAAAAATATACAGGGTTAACTCACTTAAAATTACATACTTATTATTAGCACTCAGTTAATATTGGTATTTCTGTGATGATTTTGCAGATTCTTCAAATACTGTTGACATATGCAAGTCATAAAGGACTATCTCATTTGCAACAAACATTATACGAAATGGAGGCATGGGCACTAAAACTGAGATTTACGAAGAAAATTGAGGCGTTTCAGATGTGGATATTCCAACCCCTACTGAAAATTCCGTAGACAAATCATGTATATTGAAATCATCTTCGATAGAATAGGAAGAGATGAAGTGCTGCTCATAATTTTTAAGAAGAGTGAAACTTTGGGCACCTCCCCAGAAAGTAACGTTAGTGGTATACGGATGGTTCAAAAACCACCACTGGAGTAGGCGCTGGAGTATTTGGGCCTGGCACCAGATACTCATTATCGTTAGGCTCCTTCCCGAGCGTCTTTCAGGCAGAAATACTTGCGATCGAAAGATGCGTGGAAATGAACCTAGAAAGAAACTACCAGAAATGTGACATATCGATCCATTCTTATAGTCAAGCAGCTATCAAAGCATTGAGCTCCCATGTCATTGACTCAAAGGTGGCATGGGAGTGCCAAAGAAAACTTGATGAATTAGGCAAGAATAACAGGGTCTCTTTAGTCTGGGTTCCTGGCCACTCGGGAATCACGGGAAATGAAGAGGCCAATACACTTGCCAGGAAAGGAGCACAAATGCCCTTTATTGGCCCGGAGCCTTTCTGTGGTGTAGCAAAATGCTCCTACAAGAAAGAATTTCGGAAGAAAGAGGAAACCGAAAGAGAAGCACTCTGGCGGTGCCTTCCCGGGTTGGAACATTTCAAAAAGTTCCTGGGGGGTCCAAAAAATATTTGGACCTCAGTAAAGATAAGCTACATCTCCTCACGGGCTTTCTTACAGGACACTACCGCCTTAGGAAGCACTTAATGAGAATAGGTCTAGCAGAGATTGACGAGTGTAGATTCTGTGGGGAGGAGGATGAAACTCCTGATCACCTAGTTCTGGAATGCATCGCCATTGCAAGCCAACGCAAGAAATGCTTTGGACAAGAAACTTGTAAGAGTGAGGACCTAACCTCGTTGAAGCCGTCCCAAATACTAGAGTTCATTAGAACCTTGGAACTGGAAGGCGAGCTGTAGTAGTAGCGACAACAGCTTTGATTGAGGGGGCACAATAAACCTTTGGTTTCAGTGCACTGTAACCCCGTTAAAATCTAATCTAACGTTAGTACAAAATTGTTAAATGTAAAAACAAAAATACCACTATTAAAGAAGTCAGGTATATATAAACTCAAATGTCCAGAATGTAATTCTGTCTATTTGGGTCAGACCCATAGGAATTTTTAAATACGATACAGTGAGCACTTACGAGCATACAGATTAAAACAACCAGATAAATCCCACTACGCAAAACATCTACTTGACACCAATCATTCATTGACACCTAACACAGAACTAGAAGTGCTGCATATTTGTGAAAAGAAACAAGAACTGGATTTCTTTGAAGAACTGGAAATTAGAAGACATTTAAGAAACCCACAATATGAAGTTGTCAATGAACAGTTAAATCTAGGGAGTTCTCCACTAATAAACTGTCTTCCTAAGTGATAATTGTAAAGATCAGCAGATATAGTTTTCCTGGTTTTCTATATCATTGCACAGTTATACTGATCCTAATTGGAAAAATGATATCCAGGATATCACCATAGGGCTAATAATATCTTAGCTTCAATATTTGTAATATCACATCTTCTTCTTTTTTCTATAAACATATATTAAGCCAATCACAAGTTAGGTTACTTCTTGGTCTAGCCAAAAATAACTACTAAACATCAGGTAGGCATAAAATGAAATGTAACTTCTGTCATTCTGACGATGATATTGATTTATCGAAACAATTGTCAATTTTTTAGAATTTTCAATAACTTTTATTATATTGTGGAATTAACTAGAGGCCGTGAGTTTCATTTGAAAACACCTTCTTAAAATAATTATTATGGGTAAGATAAAGGATAGAGAAGGCCACGGAAGGACACAGTTCTCTTGGATCAAGAACATCAGACACTAATATCCAGACACTGATTAGAACAGCAGAGAACAAAGTAGTGCTTTGTATGGTTATAGCCAATTTTCAGTAGATTGTTTGCTACTCTAAGAAAATCAGATAGGAAACTCTGTATTCTCATTGAAATTGTTGGCATATCTCTAGAGTTATATTTCATATTTCCAGACTGGTAGTTCTGAATCTGGTTTGCTATGAGAAATTCGGAGTAACGATTAATTAAACAGTACATTTGCGTGTATATTAACTCGTTCACTGCCGCACTGATTTTGTGATCATCTGTAAAGGGCCGATCGACTTATATGCATAAAAATCAGGTTATTTTGGTATAAAATTATCAGAAGATTGATTCTTAACATGAATTGGAGAAAATGGAGGCCAAAATGGCTGACACGCATATGGTGCGTGATCGGCCTCATAAGATGTATGAAATCGTAGCGGCCGATCACGCACATGTAGTGTGAGAATAAATAATAAGTTTTTTCGTGTATAAAAACAATAACTTGAACAAATTATTATGATCTACTAAAAAAAACAAATTTTTACAAAAATGAAGATATATGGTGCTCTATACAATCATAACAAAAACAAAATATTATACTAATAATAAAAAAATGTGCTTCATAATAATAAATTAGAAATTCTTAGAGTCAATAAAAAAGAAAAAATATCGCTCATCTACTGTTCATGCCAAATTTTAAAACATGGCTTCAAATACAGTCCTGGATTTCCAGTACAAATGTTGCAGCAATATTTGGTCATCTTCCTTATTTTGTCTTTATTTATGCAAATCCTACAATCTGAACCTTTCGATCAGATTTAGGAAGTTCTGATGGAAGGTGCACAGGGGCACTAACAGGTTGTGGAATTATTGCACTCGGCTTTGGCAATAAGAGATCGATGATATTTATTCTGAATTGATAAAAACTGATTCTGCTGCCCGAATAGTCGGTCACAAGAATTATAAGGAAGCATTTGGTCTTCACGATCAACTCCCGACATATACTTATTATATTCCACAATCGCGTGTGGTTTTGATACCATATCACCTCGTTTACTCCTCACTTTTACAAAAGTACCGCTAAACTCTGTGTTTATAAATGTCACGTCCCGCTTATCGTGCCATTTGCCCATAACGATGCCATTTACTTCATCGCATTTTTATGTTACTTCATTCTTACGCACTTTTTTTCATAACATCAACACAGCTTCCTTTCCGGTTCACTCGAAGAGTTCCCGTACAAAAAGTTTGTTTTTGGAGCAGAGTTGGTGCCAGAGAATGACTATTATATAAATTGTCCAGGAACAACGAATGTCCCTTATCCAAATGGTCAAGCATTAATTGTAAAACGATAGTAGCATAGTATAGTATAAATTATAAGCTGCAAATTAAGCCCATTTGGTTCTGCCAAGGCATAAAATTTGATCCCATATTTTTGTCGTTTGCCAGACAAATACTAGAGAAAACTCAAACGACCTCTCCATAATAACATCGATTCATCAATTGAAAGCTCCCTACATGGAGAGTTGACCTGAAAGATACAATCTTTAGAGTATTTGTCTACTGGTAAAACAGAGTAAACTTACCTCCATCATTTTTCCATTAAAATAATCAATATTGGGTCTGATTTTATATAATTTATCTGTTGGATAAACTTTTCCTACAACATGATTCCTTGCGAAGTGCATGCATCTCAGAATCAGCATGAAACGATTTCGGCCCATATAATCCGAAAAACATTTCAAATTGAATAATCGTTGTTTTCTCCAATAATCCTGTATATGATTAATTTGTATGGTACCCATATGCAGAATTAATTCAAGAAAAACACGCAATTCTTCTGCGGTAAGCGTCTTCCACTCCGATATTCTTGGTCGAACAGTACCACTAGAAAGAAGAAATATCTCTTCGGCACACAAATTTGATTCTTCCACAATCATAAAATTTATGGTCTACCAGCATGTTGAAATAGTCTACTGGATTATTGCCTGCCTGCCGTTTCTCCAAACTTGGGTTTCCCAGAAAGGGAAGCTGCCGCCGGTTCAGTAAAGTAGGATCAGTCCATATTACATCATTTACCACGTGAACGGTACTCTCAGGTAATAACGGTGAATTGGCTCTTTCAAACGCATCTTTACTATCACTATCCCCACTTTCACTTACTTGATACAGTTCATCATCACTAGAATTATTGTCTAAGTCTAAACTATCGTCCTAATCCGAAAACGCCGCATAAGCTAGCATTTCTTTCTCAGTTAGGTTTTTTGGATCTTTGAATGTAATTTTCCGTCTTTTCTGTTCACCAGAAGGGCCTGGCATATCACGAGGATCCATATTTTCAAACATATCAAAAGTATCAAAATTAGGTAAGATTTTAAAACCGCGACCACAAAACAATTTTTATACACCTTGCCTACAAGCCAACACAAGGTAGACTGATTATTAAACGAGCCGACGCTTATAGACAACTTTAAATAGCGACATGCTCATAACGCAACTTGTGCGTGATCGGCCTCTCGACAAAGAGTCGCATCACGCAAACGCTGCGTGATCGGTAGCGAACGAGTTGAGACAACTTCTAGTCTCTAGATTTGTTTGATTTGATCAAGAGGATTTTAAAGTATTTAAGTATTAGCCAGTTTCGAGATCTATCTTTAAGAAATTATTATTTGAAATTTTGACCTGTACTAAAATGTAGTGGTTGACATTCATTAATATTTTCTATCCTAATCTTTTGTATTGCTAAGAAGAGAAATAAATGTTTCTTATTTTAATCTGATAATAACCACAAACTGAAGAGTCTCGGATGAGACACACCTTCCCAGCGGACACAATGAATGAATACATAGTTTTTTTGCAATACTTACAATTTAATAATACCTATGGACCGAGGAGTTCACACTTCATAAAGGTATATACGATGGTTTTGTATGTCAGTTTTCAAAAATGAAAAAAAATTAAAGATACAGTGTGGCGTTTAAATATGTTGTTCGTATGTTTCAATTTGAATTTCTCTCCACTGTTGTTTTTGTTAGTTGATAGAATATCAGAAAATTCGGCTTGTTATTGAAGAATTTTTTCAGTTCCCAACACTACTCATAATTTCTAGAGCTTAGATATTAAGTCGATACATTACTTCTTGAACACACTGTACAAATATCTACCTTACCAATTTACAAGTAGTATTCGTTTTCGATCGATAACGTTACTATTAATCTTCTATCTTCTAATACATCGACCGATTTGAACTATTCGCACTTACCCTTTTTCTATGCCCAAACTAGCTTAGACAGCAAAAAAGCTATGTCTTAAAAGAAAAAAGAATGTATGTCAAGATGTTTTTCTCTTTCATTACGTACAACATTGTGATTTTTTTATGTATACACAACGTTTAATTTACGAATTGTAAAGGTTTAATTGATTACCCGTGGTATTTTTATGGTCGATTGAGTGGATGTGTCATGTTGCCATCTTTGTTTGGATTTGGCTGTACGTGTTGTATTTTATACGTTTATGTATGTGTGATTTCCCTCTGTCCATATTCGACTGGTAGTGTCAAACTGTTTATGACGAAAGAATCAAATATACAGGGAGCTTGTAGCTGAAATCAGCTTCGAAAAAGAAAACATACTCTTTAAATACCATTTTTGAGAAAAAATTATCATATAAACAATGTTTTGAAATTGCAGCGATGAAAATTCCATACCAATAATAATACCAAAAATGTTATTTCTAGCTCTAAACAAATTAACGTCCGAAGAAGGGGAGAAGATAGCGTATGTTTATAAAATTTGATGGAATTTTGAATTATACAGAGTGGTTCGTAAGTAATGATCCCGAGTGAAATGGAAGGTTTTTGACCTCAAAATAATACGATCTGATGAAACTTGCTTCAATAATATATTTATAATAAAAAATATACAGGGTGGCAAATTTTTGACAGATAATCATTCTAATTTCCATATTACAAATTTGTGACTCATAATACCAGTTAATTTAAAACAATTAGAAAATGGCGGCATAATAATTTTTCAAACCCAGAAAAGAGAGAAATGTTTGTTACCTATTTAGTAACTTAGTAATCGACTATATCAAGATCTCTATAGAAATTTAGGAGAAAAAGTTCCTATCGTATTATGATTTCTCATGCCGTAAAACCCCCCATCTTCAAATTTTTACGTTCGTATAACCAAAATCTTTCAACTTACTGTTAAAAAGCTTTTTTCACATTTCAACTTTGTCACCCTGTATCTTTTTTATTATCAATATGCGTCAGATCGTAATATTTTGGAATCTTCCATTCCACTTTGGAACATTACTTCCCAGATAGCACCGAATATTCATGGGATGTTCAGTCTTTGATTTGGTATATATATATATATATATATATATATATATATATATATATATCCAAATATTATAGGGTTATTCTGGGGATATCTAGAATATCTGTGGGTGTACCTAAATCGAATATTCATTGTAATTCCAGTTGGAATATTCGCAGATAAGAATATTCTATCATTATTTATTTTTGTTCAAACGCTCTTTCTGTTCCATGGGCATGCGTCAGTAGTTGCAGTTGACAGTTGACGGAAACGATCAGTGGAAAATGGCGGTTCGACCATCTTATATAGGTTATTGTTATTGGTGAAATAGTAATAGTATGATTATTTAGTCAATTTTTTGCCAGTGTGAAGTTGTTTAAATATGTTTCTACGGTGTATCGTATGCTACGGGTGGAACTAATACAAACGACCTCACGCATCAAAACTGGTACGTTTTGTTGTATTTTTTTAACGCCTGTTGATTTACCAAGGCGTTTTTAGGAAATTAACGATTTGCTGCTAAAACTTCCAATAAATGATAAGGCAATGTTTGAAGAAGTTGAGTCACCTTTGCTGAACAAAGAATCCTATGAACTTTTTGTAAGTTGAACATTCAATATTATATCCAAATCGAAATAAAACTGCCTCGAAATATTGGAGTATTTATGTGTTAGTTTTCATATTTTAGTGCATGAAAATAATTGTTGATTTCCTAAATTTTTGCAAAAACAAGATTTATGCGTCAGTCGAAAACTAACAGCGTCAGAAGTGAAACTTTTCATGTTTTATGACGCAATAACCGCCAATGAGTGTACAAAGAGAATTCATAAATATCAACAACATAAAAAACTATAATTTAAAAAAATTAAAACCAAAATTATTTCCAAAATAAAAACAATAATTTTTCGGATAGACTATAAAAAACTATTTACAATAAAAGACAAACAAAAGTAAATATTCTTTTTAAGAAATTTGAATGCATATTACGTATCCTTCCTTTTTAATACCTAAGAAAAGTTCTGGCCGCCCATGGGGGTATCGAACCCGCGTTTTTCGTTTGATTTTAAATCGAGTCGAGTGATGACAGAAGGGGAGAACAGCGCTGCGTTTATCTCACTAAGTTTAAGTACAAATGATAATTAGAGCTTCACAAAACTTGTTAGCCTTTACGAGATTACCTCGTAACCAAAACCTCTGTAGTGTCCCATAAAAAGTTTCACTTCAAAAATATTTCCATAAATAAAGCAACACTAGTTACAACGACTTTCTCTGATGAACTGAGACTTACTTGCTCGTCTACGTACAGGTTAGCAAATATAGCTGAAAGTTTGAAAGTGGACACGCCCACGATGCGCGTTGGTCTCAATGCGGTAAGTAGGAGATAACACAGTTTATGCTTAAACTTTAATGAGTACAGAACTTATCTGTACGGACAAGTATACCTGTTTATTTCCTTTTTCAATATATTTCAATACTCTTGTTACGTTTTATTACATATTTTTTTCAAAATAATACAAATAAATACACAATTCAAAGACATTTCCTAGTTTTTATCGCCTTAATTTTAAAGGTAAACAATTTCTATATTAATTTCGCACTGGATTATACCAATATCGGCAGAAATTATTAAGCGCTTTTTGTATCCTTTTCCCCCCGAATGCGTTCTCACTTTATCGTTCGCGCAGCGAAGTGGGGATTGATAAACGGAATAACATGATCGCCATCAATAAACAATGCCCTGCGACTATTCTCGGCGTCTCCTCTTTGTGCGGATCTTCGTTAATTTTTTCCGCCTCTCTCACAAGGAGTTTAACAGTTTTGTTAGCTCGACGAGTTAGCTCTCATGACAAAACGCTAGTGTCCCATAAAAAGTTTCACTTCAAAATTAATGAATAAATATTTTCAATTGTAATTTTTTCTTTTATCATATAAATTATATATAATTTCATGAATATGTATACTGTTCACACAGATGAAAGCGGTCTTTCGTTTGTTATAACTTTGCTTATAATCCGTAATGGTTCAATACAATTTTAGGTTGTACCTCTAGCAAGATTGGAAGGTACTTATTTGCAACAATATATTGAAAGATGTTTGGAAAAAATCCTGACAGAGTATATAATGGAGGGCTAAAGTATGCATGGATATACAGGGAAAATACTTTGGAAAACAAGGCTCTTTGAAGCTGTAGTAGGTAGTAGGTATAATCATGTAAATTTATTTTGGAATGTACATGTAAATTAATTTAATATAGCATGTACAAGAAACGAACAACTCCTAATCAATATTTTGTTTGGAATATTTTGCTTTTTACTATTTTTGAAATTACATGTTTTTTTAATTTCATCTTTTAAGTTTCAGTTTTTGGGATTACATTTGAGTGTTATACATATATACACAAAAATCACAGTAGAATAGAAATTGCTTATTTACAAATAATTTCATTATTTTATTGTCTTAGATGCCGTCCAAAAGTTGGACAAGAACATAATAAACAAGCATGTTGAATCTAAAACAGGAATTTTCTTAGTCAAATGTAAGGGACGGCAGAAATCGGCTTCAAAAAGTGTCGTTGAGTATGGAGGGAGTCAGTGAATTTTGTAATCTCGTATTCGAAAATTAGTTTCAGTTATGTTATGAGGTACATCTCATATTCATGTATGAATAAACTGAATTGAACTCTATGTTTCCCGTGTTTTAATTTTAAGACTTATTTCAGAATGAAATAGGGCTATTGTAGAGAGTAGCATGACGCGACTTCGGAAAAATTTCAATGCAGTTTTTCGTTTTGGTGTTCCTAGATGCCAAAATCACCCTCCGTTCCAAAGGTTATATATACAGGGTGTCCCGGGACTAATGGGAAAAAAGTCAGGAGCGTATAATTTGAGCCAAAATAATGTTAGTACTTCATATAAACTTTTTCTATGTAGGCCCTCGTTTTCGAGTTATAGGCCTCCAAAGTTTTAATTTTGAATTTGGTTTTTATTTTTATTTTTTTTACTAGTTATTTGATCTTCGTAAAATTTACGGCAAAGCTATAATGTACGTGTATGTTTATTTTGGAAAGGTAAACAGATTTACAGTGGTGCCTTGAAGCCAGGGACGGACTACTCGCAATGGTTAGTGATCCATAAATTTGCAGGGATGGCACACCCTGAATGAAATTATCGAAATTAACTTCCCCACGCATAAAGCTAACGATAAGGTACTCTTGCTGGAATTCGATAAAATGAGCCGTTTGGCTAATATTTACAGTTTTATTAATGCACTACGTACAAATTTACCTAACTAACTTATTAATACGATGTACTACAAAAAAATAATTTGAAGATAGCAGATGATAAAAACATTAAGAACTTATTTAATGGGGATTAAAAAGGTACGCAGACAACGTAATTAGTTGCTTTTAATCAAAATTACGAAAACAACATTATTAAACCATTAAGAAAACCTCATAAAAAGTTATAAAACAATCGACTGAAACTAATTCCTAAACAACAAAAACTAACGTTCTTCTAATAAATGTTCAATATGAGCTCCTCCCACTTTCACGCACATTCTAAGTCTACGACGGTTGTTTCTTTGCACTTCTAATAACATTGCAGTGTAACACATTTCTGTTTATTAAATCTTGCCTTGTTTGCACAGGTGTTGCGTATACCTTACTTTTGAGATAACCCTAGAGGAAGAAATCCATAGGATTAACATCTCCTGATCGCGGTGGTCATTGAAAAGGGCCTCCACGACCAATCCATCTATTAGGAAACCTTGTGTGTAAATGCTATCGTACATCTAAACTGAAATGAGGAGGGGCCCCATCATGCATGAACCATAAATTCCTAAGAGTTTGTAGTAGCACATCATCAAACAGGTTCCATAACTCATTTTGCAAAAACTCCAAATATCTCTGACCGGTCAAAGTATCGTCAATAAAGTATTGCCCTATCAAATGATTGCCAACTATTCCTGTCCAAACATTAACCATGAATCTATGCTGGCTCCTAGTTTGACTAATGCCATGTGGATTCGCACCATCCCATAAATGCATATTATGAGAATTTATGACTACATCTCTGTTGAAACCGGATTCGTTCGTAAAGAGAACGTTACTAATAAATGTATTGTCTGCTTGTTGTTGTCGCAGAAACCACTGGCTATACTCAAGTCGTGAAGGATGATCAGCCACTGACATACTGTGTACTTTTTTCATGTGAAAATGATATAACAGCTGTTCTTTTAGAACGCGATGCACAACTGATTTCGAGACGTTATGTTCTCTTGATAACTTTCGTAAACTCGTTGATGGTTCATTATCAACTGCATTTAACAAGTCTTGTTCAACTACCACAGTACGTACGCTTCGTACTGGACCTTCTCCACCTTTTTTTTGGCAAAAAATGTCCTAAAATTTAAAACTTTGTTTTGTATACATGGAAAATTACATTTACTTATTCATACCTGTTTCTCGTAACCTGAGATCAATACGCTCAAACATTCGTCTGTCTGGCAATGCTCTGTTTGCAAAATGTTCTGCATAAAGCCTTCTGGCCTCTAAACAGTTTCGAGAAACCAGTCCATACAATAAATTCATATCTGCGTACTCAATGAAATTGAATTCTGCCATTGTAACTGTTGAATTAAGGACTTATGAATTATTGACCAGTACTGACTACGAACTATTCTACACAATGTTTGACAACTAATCCTATGGTTACTTGATAAACGGTAAAAACACTTTTAAAAAGTTTATACCAACTTTCCAAATAATGAGTCGTTAATGTTTTTTATCTTCTGCTATCATTAAATAATTTTTTTGTAGTACTGAAGGTAAATCTTGGACATCGTATTAATAAGTTAGTTTTACCTCGTTGTGTACTTATAAAAATGGTGAATGTACGTAGTGCATTAATAAAACTGTCAATATTAGCCGAACGGCTTATTTTATCGAATTCTAACAAGAGTACCTTTTCGTTAGCTTAATGTGTGAGGAAGTGAATTTCGATAATTTCATACAGGGTGTGCCATCCCTGCAAATTATTTGGATCACTAACCATTGCGAGTAGTCCGTCCCTGGCTTCAAGACACTACTGTAAATCTGTTTACCTTACCAAAATAAACATACACGTACATTATAGCTTTGCCGTGAATTTTATAAAGATCAAATAACTAGTACAAAAAATAAAAATAAAAAATAAATTCAAAATTAAAACTTTGGAGGCCTATAACTCGAAAACGAGTGCCTGAATAGAAAAAGTTTATATGAAGTACTAACATTATTTTGACTCAGATTATACGCTCCTATTTTTCCCATTAGTCCCGGGACACCCTGTTTATATATATATATATATATATATATATATATATATATATATATATAACAAAAACAGAATTAGCGGGCATATCACGCAAAAGAAGTTACAGAGAATGAGTGGTAACCGTAGACATGCATGTTTCTGGCTCATTAGCCTTCATCGGTACGGCTAATGAGCCAGAAACATGCATGTCTACGGTTACCACTCATTCTCTGTAACCTCTTTTGCGTGATATGCCCGCTAATTCTGTTTTTGTTTTATATTTCACGCGTTATTCTTTCATCTTTTCATTGATTATTTGTCTATTTCCAGGGTCGGAAGGTTCAGACAGGAGAGCTATAGACGCCTCCGTGTCTCTGTTGGTTGTTGTCCTGAAAACTCGGGATCTTCCATTTGAAGGCACAAATGTGCGTTTGGTTATCTTGTTGAAATCCGTTGTTTGTGTTTTCTCATGTTTCAATCAACATCCTTGCTCCCAAGTTGAACACCTTTTCTTGGTTATGCCGTACCGATGAAGGCTAATGAGCCAGAAACATGCATGTCTACGGTTACCACTCATTCTCTGTAACCTCTTTTGCGTGATATGCCCGCTAATTCTGTTTTTGTTTTATATTTCACGCGTTATTCTTTCATCTTTTCATTGATTATATATATATATATATATATATATTATATATATATATATATATATATATATATATATATATATATATATATATATATATATATATATATATATATATATATATATATATATATATATATATATATGTATGTGTTATAACGGAATTTGCAAGCACGATAGAGGGCGTATTTTTTGACGGATCGAAACCAAACTCACTACAAAAATCGGTTAGGCCAAAATCTTGGACGAGTTCGTTAATGAGCCAAATCGGCCCAGTAAAAACAAAATGGCGGCCTGTCAAAGTTGAAAAAAAATCGTATTTCCTGTGTTTTTCATTTGACGCAAAAAAGTTACTAAGCTTTTTTATAGACCTTAACACGTTCTACAACTTTAGTATTCAACATTTTTCTCAAAATCGTACAATAAAACATTTATTTAAGAAAATTCACAAATTATAACTGAATTTGTAAGCACGATAGAGGGCGTATTTTTTGACGGAGAGAAACCAAACTCGCTACAAAATCGGTTAGACACAAATCTTCGACGAGTTCGTTAATGAGCCAAATCGGCCCAGTAAAAACAAAATGGCGGCCTGTCAAAGTTGAAAAAAAATCGTATTTCCTTTGTTTTTCATTTGACGCAAAAAAGTTACTAAGCTTTTTTATAGACCTTAACACGTTCTACAACTTTAGTATTCAACATTTTTCTCAAAATCGTACAATAAAATATTTATTTAAGAAAATTCACAAATTATAACTGAATTTGTAAGCACGATAGAGGGCGTATTTTTTGACGGATCGAAACCAAACTCGCTACAAAATCGGTTAGACAAAAATCTTTGACGAGTTCGTTAATGAGCCAAATCGGCCCAGTAAAAACAAAATGGCGGCCTGTCAAAGTTGAAAAAAAAAATCGTATTTCCATTGTTTTTCTTTTGACGCAAAAAAGTTACTGAGCTTTTTTATAGACCTTAACACGTTCTACAACTTCTGTATTTAACATTTTTCTCTAAATCGTATATTAAAACATTTATTTAAGAAAATTCACAAACTTACCAGAATTTTTTTTAATTTTTTTGTTTTTGATTTGATGCCAGAATGTTACTTTGGTTTTTTGTACATCTCTATTACTTTTGTATCTAATTTTTTATTTTCGGTTTTATGCAAACTTGTTACTGAAATAAGACTGTCCAATTGGTCCTGTGCCATTGGGATTTTTTATTTCTATTAGAAATATTTCTCTTGAATATACAATTCGAGAGTTTCCTTAGATATTTTTACAATATATACCAGGGAACACAGGATCATGGTACGCTCCATTAGTTTTAGAGAATATTTATTCATATTTAGGACATCCTGACATTCATCATGATATTTAAAGTGAATCCATAGAATATTGCTATATCCGAAAACGAATATTTTTAGTACATGGATATCTAGTGCTATCTGGGTTACGGAAACAAATTTGTAATATGTTCGTGAAAATTTAAATTAGTGTTCAAACTCAAACCGAGATATATTATATTGTTTTAATGTTATTTATTATTGTTTTGATTTACCGGCTAGCTAATTTGAAAAAAAATTATTTTTAAAATTTTATATATGTATCTTTTTATTTCCCCTGTATACGAGAATTTATTCTAACGTGAGTCTAATTGTTCAGATCTGGATCTTTCCTGACGCAACCTTTTGTAGAAAAGAATAATGAAAAACGTGTATGGAATACAACAGATGTTATCAATTTTTATTTGATTATTTTGATTGAAATTTAAAAAAAAATTAATTATATAATTAGGTAAATGATTGTTCTATACATATTATAAATCTTTATAGAGATTATGTTTTTTATTACACAATGTTCAACCTTTTCATATTCATAGAAACTTTGCAACACAATGTTTATAGAAATCGATGTTTGTAAATCTATAGAATTTCTTATTTAAACTAATATTAAAAAATAGTAATAATTATAGATTAGATCTGCTCAAAATATTATTTGTTCGATTAAGAAAAACCAATTTTAAATAATCCTCGATATTTATACAAGAAAATAATTATAAATGTTTAGTAAAATTGTTTTTCTACTTCCGCTACTAAAACCGCACTTTGAACACGGGTTTGACATGCCCAAACCAATTCTTCAAACACTAGTGTTTAAAATGCGAAGTCACATCTCGTTTATCTTTTGTTTTTCAAACGTCAAACCAAGTGTATCTTTTGTATGTTAAATTTCATATTCCGTGATAATTTTGTTATTCTGCGTCATTTGATTTGTCAGTCAGCTATGGTCCGTCATGTAATGAATATAATTCGAATATAATATAATTTTTTCCTTCCCGCGGGCGAAGAAAAAGTATAGTAAGCACCTCGTGTTAAAAACGTCTTTAGTCACTCGTCTCACAAGGAACTCGTTCCGCTTCGCTCCACTCGTGCCTAGTAAAACTCGTGACTAAAGTAACCTTTTTGACACTTGGTACTTAATATACTATTACCTACGACCACTCCTGTAAGTAGTCAAAAACACACAGTCGGCAATCAATGTAAGACGTCTATTACGCACAGTAAAACACAACGCACGGCTGTAAAGTGAATCGCACGACTTCCATAGCAACCACTTAGCAACTGTCAATAGACGTAGCCATCTTATTCAAAATGTATTACTTAGATATTTGAGGTTGAATTTTATTCTATATATAAATGGCAGATAATATTAATTAGATATGAGATTGCATTTAATACTAAGAGTTATTTGGAATTATATGATAATTGGTTCCGTTTCATTCAATCCGCATCTTTTAGCTGTCTGAATGTATCTTATATTAGTAAACAATAAGATATTATATACCAAGCGACCAAAGTGGCCCATTAAATCCCGCGGGTTTGGTTTAATTCCTAAGGGAAGTGATTCACCTAAGGGATTAATGTCGCTTTAGTCGAGAGGTGTATACGCTATTTTATGCAATTCCGGTAATTCTACATACATTTTTAATAAAAATAAATACTACTTAGGACGGACTTTTACGAAACTTGGCTGGGCTCGAGGGTGAACTTCTAAGATGGTCGGCTGGGCATCGAGGAGCGACTTTTATAAAACTTGGCTGGGCATCGAGGATGTACGCTACGCGAGAATGTGTATAATATATGTCCTATTTCTAATTCATACTTTAATAATCCTTTTATTTCTTTTTAGAATGATTTAGAATATGAAAAATATATGAACTTGTTGCATGAATATCTAAATACTTCGAAAACTAATTAAAAACATTTTCTATACACTATCTATGTAACTAGGATATTGTTCAAACATTATAATCTGATGAGGTAAGTAAATTTTTTGTAAATTTCTATGTTATGCTATAGAATACTTTGTTATTTTCTAGTAGTTCTAGGATCATCACTTCCTACTACTCGTTTAGATGTCATCAGATTCTTTATTAACTTTAACTGAATTCTGTATAGCTTTTTATATCATGTCCATCATTCCTCTTTCAAATTTCAGTTCTGAAATATATTTTAACTGAGATGTATTGATTCTTTATTTCTATAACTCCAATTATATCATTTCAGAATAATTTGTCACTCAATTTGACTTGATATTTATAACAATGAATCTAAAAGTGTTCTAATTTTTGATGACTGAAAATCTGCCATACGACTCATTTAGTTTTTAGTTTTAATTAATCAATAAATTATTCCTAGTTTTTTTAAAAATAAGTAACTATGTAAATAGAGTTTCAGATGGCATTTTGGATAAATGAGATGATTTTAATTGTAATCAAGTAGGATATTTAGTTGTCATAACAATTTAAAAATTTGAAGGAAAAATCTATTGATTTTGGAATGAAAAAGAAAGTTGTCAGTTTGAAAGTTTAATATAAGAAAAGTGAATTAAAACCGAAAATTAATAAAATAATTTTGAATTTTAAGAAGGTGATATATAATGAAGGAGATTGAAATATAGAATTGAAAGAGTTTGGAAATTTGGAAGATATATAAATGTAATAGAAATGTGGTCAATAAAAAAGGAAAATTTTGTGTGAAAAGTGTAATCGTTGGAATTTATGAAGAAGGTGTTTCAGAAGATAGATCGATTTAGAGTTATTTTCACGTTTTCCATCAAGAACAACTCGAAAAAATGATTATTAGAAAAAATCCTGTGTGTATGTCGTCGTCGTCGCCGTCGTCGTCGTCCTCGTTGTCGTCGGCCACTTTTCGTTACATGTCTTGTTAGCACAATACAGCCTCCGGAGTGCAACCTAAGTCACCAATTTTATGATTACATATTGTTCAGGACATCTCACAGATGAAGAGTAAGTACAACAGGTGCTATAGTACTTTAAGTAGGACAATTTTTTAATTTTTTGAGAAATTTCAGAGTGTTAGCACGATACAGCCTCCGGAGTATATACAAGTGACCAATTTCATGATTGGATATTATTCAGGGTATCTCAAAGATGAGCCGTGTTGATATTCAGCTCACTAAAGCTAGTACAACGGGTGCTATGGTACTTGAAGTGCCAAATTTTTATCATTTTTGGAGAATTTTCAGTTTGTTACCACGATACAGCCTCCATAGTGTATAAAATTGACTTTTATGATTGGATATTATTCAGGACGTCTCATAGATAAAGCTTATTGATTATTCTTAGCTCAGCAGAGCTAGTACAACGGGTGCTATGGTACCTGAAGTGCCACATTTTAGGTCCTTTTTGGAGAAATTTCAGGTTGTTACACGATACAGTGACCAATTTCATAATTGGATATTTTTCGAGGTGCCTCACAGATGTACCCTATTGATTTTCAGCTAACTAGAACGAGTACAGCGAGTCCTATAAATCCAGATATACTACATTTTTGGTTACTTTTGGGGAAATTTCGGTTTGTTATCACGATACATCCCCCGAAGTGTATACTAGTGACCAATTTTATGATAGAATATTGTTCAGGGCATCTCACAGATGCGGAAAAGTGAGTTTTAATAATTAAAACCGTTTATTTTAAATGTGAATAAAATACTTTAAAAGTATCCAAGAGATGGTCAAAATGTGATAGTTCTGTGCTTAGAGTAATGATAAACATAGAGAGGGCCATTCATTCATAAACACGTTTATTTTTGCTGCCAACAATTCTAAACGCCAGTAGTGAAATAATGAATGAATTACATAAAGTGGGTATGGCATTGTAGATATATGGCATTGGTAATTTCCGCTGTTTTTCTTGGCACCGACGAACCATGATAATCCAAAAACATTAAATTAATTAACTCAAAAGTTTATTTTGTCACTAAAAGTCTCGAAAAACAGATCAAAACGAAAGCACTAAATGTTTACCCAATAGTCGTAATGGCGCTCGTATAAACAAATCACGTTTGACATTATTTACTATAATACTACGGCGTATTCGAAATGATCGTCGATCACACTCTGACGATATTTGCATCTCTCTTTATATTATAATTAAACAAGGACAAAACTACTAAATTGATTACTATTGACACATTAAACAAGTACTGAAATTTTGAGCAATGTTGCCACTTTTAGTTATAACCATAAAGGTATCTAAGGATACAACAAATACTTGATTAAAATTCATATAAGAATATGCATTTATTAAATAGAACTGAAGTACATATTATTAATTAATTTTAAAAGCAGCGACTCAAATGCATAAATTAGTATGACTTTTTTTATTTGTATAACTTTTTCACACATTTTCCATTAAACATTTAATTTCATTTCTCCTGCAACTAAAGAGACTTTGTAAATATGGCAAAGCAGGTGGAAGTGTCCGCAAGTGAGCTTAGAATGTGACTCGATGTTTGGGGCAGGAAAAAATCAAAACAAACATATCTATTTTATTTGTTAATCTGAGGTTCTGTGGACTTTTAATTAGTCTATACGTAGTCGTCTTTGTTGTTAATGAATTTTTTCTTTTTTTTGATACATCAACTTTTTATATGTTAATCTCTACAAGTTGTAAGTAATTCCTAATTTAAAGACTGTATACTATTTTTGATAATATATATTTGTAGATTCCTTGATGATAGATAAGAATTCTCTCCAAATATTGGATTAAAAACGTTTTTATAGCTCCAATCGCTAATAACTCTGTAAGGTTGTATTCTTACTAATCAGCAAATACTACCCTTCACGTCATATATAGTATTATTTGAAACATAATTCACAATATCAGACCAGGTGAATAAAGAAAAGACGGAAATTAAGTATAACAATGAGAAGAAGAAGAAGTGCATCTAGCCACCTTCACAATGTTATTAACAAAAATTGAAAGACAATAATGAATTTTTTTCAACATTGTGAGGTAGCCATTAGTCAAACATAGTTTTAAATGGTGCTCAATTCATGAAAATTCACAATTTGGACATCACAATATATCTTCTACTTCTTGGCTTATGCCTTCTGAAGCGTCGGATTGGGAATCCGTGTTCTCCATCATCTATTTTTTGCACACCTTTCTGTCTCTGACAAGTTTCTTCATATCCTTCACATCGTCTTATTTCCTTTGGTTAATCCTTTGTTTTCTTGATCTTTTTCTTTCCTTTTTCCTTGGTTTCATTATTCTTTGCTGGCTCATTCTCAATATTCTTATTATATGTCTACACCGATTTAACAATTCCATTAACTCTTTTAACTACCTTATCCATGACTACATCACAAACCGAAACTTGCAATTATAAAATAACTATCAGTTTTAAACCGTCAACCATATTACATTAAAGAATTCCGCGAATATTGCATTTGTGGAATGCTGTGCAGCAGATGAAATTATTCTATATCTTATTCCTTACATCACTTATGTTTATCAAACAATACGCTGTAGGAAGGCATCTTTAATATCATTGTATATAACCCCTGTCAAATTACAAAAAAAGAATTAGAAGAATATATTGATAGATTATTAGATCGCACACCCTGTAATATACAGTTGGCTCCAAGTAGGTATGTAAGGAGTGTCCATCACGTATTTGGTGACATTGTGGGGAGTTTCAGGACACAAAGTTTCACACCATGCATAATAAACACATCACGCACATGGAAGCCACAACGAAGCGCAACCGAAGGTCGTCAATAAATAACATTCTTCTTCAAATGGAAATTACACGGTTACAAAAGTGTTGCTGAGTAAACATCCAATTCGGTTTAATGCCTTTTTTCAACAATTATTCGCGGACGTGCCAAAAGTTGTTGCCCAAAGTGGATCTCTGGTGATCGTTTCCAAACGCGGACAACTAGATTGGTTCAATTTAAACTAAAAATATTCAAATCTAATATACACACAGCCGCAACATCTAGTCATATAGTATATTGTAAAATTATCTGCAAATTGACTTTTTATCGTTTTAAGTAGTATGATATACAATAACCCAATTTAGTAGTTATACTGCCTAAAAATTACATTATAGTAGTTTTATTTAGATAAAAGAAAATACTGAAAATAAGAAGAATAAAATTCTTGCGTTCAATTCACAATCTAAAAAACTTGATTTTAGTAATTCGTATGTTATCCTCGAGCATTTAGAACAGTGCAACATCTGCATGGCATATTAAAAATTAAGTTGTCTACCTGCTTGAGGAATCGCATTTCAGGTGTCTATAAGTGCTAAAAATAGAGTTGGCAGATTATTCCTAGGTTTTCCCGTATATAGTCTTATAGCCGGTATTACATCTATAGGTATTTTCATTTCCTCTAGTATTATCCATACTTCTTTTCTAACTACCGTGTCAAATCCTGAATTTCAAGTCAATAAATACCAGGAACAGTTTTCTCCTTTCTGTATTGTCCTTTGTTCAATTTAATTCCTTACTATGTATAAAAGGTGATTTATTACAAATTGGAAATAATTTAACAGTAGAATCCTGAGTTCAAATAATGAAGATTTAACCCAAAACACTTAAGTAAAATGTAGCTGCTTACGGAGTTACAGAGTGATTGGTTTAAAAATATAAAAAGGATTTGTGCTCAGTACTTTGAAACTGTTTTACGTATCCATTTCATATTTAGCAAAAAGTGACACTGTACACCCTCATGGGCGTAGCCGGCGAAGGGCAGGGAGGGGCAGCTGCCTCCCTCCCTGGAAGCAAAAATGAATTAAATAATTTTTAAATTTTAATAAATAAAAAATTTAATCTAAAATATACATATTTTTCTGTTCTCATATTTTTTTATGTTATTTGTTTTATATATTTTGTTTGTTGTTGTGGTCGTTTGGTTGCTTTTATGAACCATAAGACTGTAAACGGGCAAAAGCTTATGCTGGAAAAGAGCAGCTTCTATTGGATTAAGGTTCTATGATGAAAGCCAAAAAATAATCAGGGAGGAGTTTGTAGGCTATATTGAGTTAAAATGTCAAGATGCTTCTACAATCGCTAGCCCAATTCAAAGTTTTTCAGAAGATAATAATTTTTCCGCCGATAATTGTGTGGGATTCGGATTTGACGGGTGTTCCACGATGGCCGGCAAAAAAGATAGTGTACAGGCCATTCTTAAAAAAAAGTACGCTAAATCTTTATTTTTCTATTGCTCCAGCCACAGACTAAATCTTGTGGTAGATGATACTAGCTACCAGAAATAAGAATCACAACTGCAACGGTTGAAGACACGATAATCTTCTTCTATTTTATATTTTGGACGACCATGGACCATGGTTTGCCCCCCTGTTATAAATCCTGGCTACGCCCTTGTACACCCTAACAAACGTTTATGGCTACTACCAGAGGCGAACGACAGGGGCAAATGACTGGTTAATCATTCCCAAATTGTACGCCACTGGCGGAATAGAAATGTTAGCACAATTTCTCGATTCTCCTTTACTTTCTACGTAAATGAGGCACTCTTTCGTCATAACGAAAAAGTCAATATTTCTCGAGATATTTTAAGTTAAACATGAAGAAGCACAATTTTTAAAATTTTGATGTGTTAAATCTATGTCGATGTTTTGGGACAGTGGATTGCATCTAACTCGCAAATGTAACTTTAATCCGTAATAAAAATAAAGAACACAACTATTAACTGAATGGAAGAATTAAAAATAAATTGTGGCTCTGAAAATGCAATCTAAATAAAAGTACCTATAATTTTAATAACACGAAAATATCAGAAACAAACAGTAAAACCTTCTTTAACAAATGTTTTATGTGACCCTCGTTTACCTCAATAAGCTTAGTCAATCTTTGACTAAACGATCTTCTTACTTTAAAAAATATGTTGGGCTGATTGGCAATAAAATTGGCCGAATTTACAATTTGCTGCCATAGTTCCTGACGAGTGTATATTTCTTGAAAATATACCAATGATTTTATATGGCCCCAAAAATAAAAATCGATTACCCTAGGGGGTTCTAGGTGGTCACGGAAATTCACTGCATCTGTCAATCCAACGATTAGGAAATTGTTTATCAAGATAATTCCTTACTATTATCCAATAATAACGTGGTGCTCCAATCTACATAAACCACAGGTATATTCTTCGATTAAGTGGCAATTCCTCGAGATGAATGGAAAGAGTTGTTTTAAAAATTGTAATTCAAATTTGCTGGTGACTCATAAGGGCCTAAAAAACTATCTCCAGAGATACCGTACCATACATCTATCTTAAATTCGTGCTAAAAATGTGATTCTCGGAATACATGGAGATTTCCAAAATACCAAATATAACTGTTTCTCCAGTTAAAAACCCCTCTACGTGTAAATGTGGTCACGTCAGTAAGAATAATTTTGTTAATAAAATTAGTTGTTTATTTTCTTATCAATCACTGAGTAAAATTCATTCTTAAAGGATAATCTGTAGGCAATAAATTTTGTTCCGGTGTAAAATGGTAACGTCGTAATTTTTCCATTTTCAAAACTGAAGATTGGCTTACTCCAGTCATTGCTGATAAACGCGAGTGCTTAGTTGCAGATTATTAACAACTCGCTGTAAAATATCATCCTCCTGATCCACAAATATTATTTTCGGTGGTTCCATACCACTGTTACGCCTAAATTCCCTAAATAGTCTAGTTTCTCCTAATCGACGAAAATACTGCTGAAAGTTTGCCGATTTGGTTGAACTCTGTTTGGATACATTTGCTGATATCAGCGAGCAGCAGCAAAACAGGAATAATTTTCGTTTACATAAACACAAAGCATGTCTCACATTTCAGGATAAGTAATATTGTTGTATCGAGGCATTTTCAACAATCACAGTTTCAAGCGACATTAGCAACAACTAACAGCAATGACAGTACCAGACGAGGTCGAAAATGCCACTTATCTGATTGTATTTCAAACTAGCAACCAGTTAATTTATTTTAAAATATTTTTGAATAATTTTGAAATTGTTTTAAAGTTAAAAGATATATTTTATTTTTGTCAATCAATTTCGATATCTCTATTGTTAATACGGATTAAAGTTTCATTTACGTATTAAATGCAATCCACTGGCCCAAAACATCGACATAGTTACTTCACATCAAAATTAAAAAAATTGTGCAGCTTCCTGTTTACCTCAGAATATCTCGAGAAACATTGAATTTATCGTTATGAGAAAATCGGACATTATTTATGTAAAAAGTACCTATAGGACAATCAAAAAATTGTGCTAAAACTTCTATTCCGTCAGTGGTGTATAATTTGGGAACAATTAACCAGTTACCTGCCCCTGTCGTACGCCTCTGGTCGTAGCCAGAAACGTTTGTTTAACATAATCTAGTAGGGTGTACAGTGTCACTTCCTGCCAAATATGAAATGGATACGTAAAATAGGTTTAAAGTACTGAGCACAAATCGTTTTTAAATTTGTAAACAAAACACACTGTAATTAAGTAACCAGCTACAATTTATTTAGGTGTTTTCGGTTAAATCTTAATAATTTGATGTCAGAATTCTACTGTTAAATTATTTCCAATTAGTTATGAATCACCGTGTATATTATCATTGATGTGTCTTTAGGGTCTTAAAGCTGCCTGTTCGCCTTTTAGCTTTAGTTCTATGCAGTGTCTCAGTTTTTTTATAGTTTGTAACTTGTTTATGCCAAGCATACTACTCTATAATTTTCACATTGAGTTTGATCCCTTTTTTATTCTTCTTCTTCTTCTGCTATCCATAAATGGTTGTTTGCGACTACTTCTGGCCATTGATATTTCGGAGCCACGACATCCTCTTCCTGCCCATTCCCCTTTTTCCCTCAATCTTTCCTTCTATTAATAGTTGGAGCAACAGGTATCTCTCGTTGCGTATCACTTGTCCCAGGTACGCTGTTTTCCTGCGTTTTATCGTGTTCAGCAATTCACGTTCTCTTCCTGCCATCATCAGAATTTCGTCGTTGGTTTTTCTTTCCGTCCATGGAACTTTCAAGATTCTTCGATAGATCCACATTTTAAATGCTTGTAGTCTGTTCATGGTATTCACCTTCAGTGTCCAGCCTTCCATGCCATACAATAGGACGGACTATACGTAGCATTTTGTGAAGTTTATTCTGAGATTGAGGTCGAGGTCAGAGTTCGTGAAGACGTTTTTGAATCTCATGAATGAGCTTCTCGCTTTTTCTATCCAGCACTTGATTTCCACGTCTGAAGACCAGTCTTCACATAGCCAGGTTCCCAGGTATTTAAACTTTTTTACCCTTTCTATGTCTTCACTATTGTATGATAGCTTTGCATTCTGGAAATCATCTAATTTACGGCTGATTATTCGGAATTTTGTATTTTTTATATTGATATCAATCCCCATCAATCGGCTATGTATTCCTACCATGTCCAGAAGCCTTTGGAGGTCATTCATGTTATCTGCTATCAGGACTGTGTCATATGCATACCGTATTGTTGATCCATATGCCATTTACTTTGATGCCCAATTGTTGTTTTTCAAGAGCTTCTAGAAAGATATTTTCACAGTATACGTTAAACAGGAGTGGGAAGAGGACACAACCCTGCCTTACATTTCTAAGGACTTTCCGCGCTTTTGTGGCCTCGTTGTCAACTCTAACTGCAGCTGTTTGGTTCCAATACAAGTTTTCAATGCAAGTCGCCTAAGTATTTGAACCAGTTTGTGATGTTGCACGCTGTCAAACGCCTTTTCATAGTCTATAAAACACATCACTACATCTTTTCTCTGGTCTTAGCAGTTCTGAATTAATACATGGGTTGTTGCAACCAGTACCTCTCTTGTACTGAGACCCCTTCTAAAACCGAATTGAGAGATTCCAATAACGCTTTCTCATTTTGTGGGAATTCTGTAGTGAATGACCTTCAGAAATATTTCAAGAGTGTGACTCATCAAGCTGATCAATATGTGGTCTTCACATCTTGTTGCGTTGTTCTTTTTCGGAAGTGGGATTAACAGAGACGTAAGCCATTTAGTTGGGAATTTTCTTTGGAAGTAAATTTGGTTGAAAAGCATACGAAGTATCTTAATACCTTCGCTGTCTAATAATTCAAGCAGTTCAACAGGAACTAGATCTGGCCCAACTGTTTTCTTATCCTTCGAGCTTTTTATTGCTCTAGTAATCTCTTATATTGTGATTGGCGGTCCAAGATGTCTTCCAACCGTGGCCTTTCATCTGCAAAGAGGTTGCCAATATATTGTTCCCAGATAGCTTTCCTCTGTGCGTTGTCTTGTGCCATTTGCCCTTGATCATTTTGTACGTTGGAGAAAGTCTGTTTCCTGTATACTCCTGCTGTTTCTTCTATTTTTTTGTGCAGGTTATACTCATCATGTTGTTATTGTAAGTGTTCCATTTCTTCGCACTGTTCCTTCAGCCATCTATTTTTGCCATTCTTATCGCTCTTCTTATATCATTTTGCATCATTCTGTATTTGTCTCGACGGTCTGTGTTTTTGTATTTTCGTCTCTCTTCAAACATTGCTAATATTTCGTCTGTCATCCAATCTTTCTTTTTGAACTTTTTTTTGTATCCTATTTCTTCTTTTGTTGTATTTATCATTATTTCTTCTATGTCCTTCCATGTGTTGTCAAAGTTCATCTCCTCAGCTGATTGTGATTAGGCTAAAGTTATTAAGGTTTCATTTAATTAATTGCCTATTTTGCTTTTGATGGTGTCGTATTTAATTATTTTTATAGATAGGTACAATTCGATTATTTTCCTATTCCCACGGCATCTGTTTGTTCTCTCATACTTATTTGAAAATTGTGCGTATCCAATTTACCCCTCGTTTTCCTAAATTTTAGTGTTATTCCGTCTTCTCCGCTTGCTTTCCTTGTTTTAGTTTTGTGTATGGCTGCTTCTATATCTTCCCTCGTTATTTCTTGTAATTCTGTCTATATTTCTTTTACATTTGAATCTTCGTTTATAGGTATTGTATGGGATTTGTCTACATAGCAGTCTCTCCATGTGTCTAGTATTTATTATACTCCTGTTCGTAGTTGATTATAATTGTCTTTTGTTGCTTTCATTTCCTTGTATCTGCTTTCCCCTAAATATTTTCATATGTGTCCATAATTATCTATTCGTTTCCATTATAGTGATAGCACATTATGTATTCAAATTCCACTTTAAGTGTACTGGGTGGTTCTAACCAGTTTAACGTTGAGTTGGCCTACCAGGTATATAGTAGAATACATTGTTACCGAGGTCCGTTGCTTATTGTCTTGAAGTTTATATGTCGGAAACATCATTGTCACGTACGGAGTATAGGGGTTTTACGGAAGAACCGATTCAAGTTATGCTTTATATAATAAAAATTTCTAAATGTTTTGAACAGAAAGTGGTCAATTAGTGTAGTAGGTATTGGTTTGCTGTTTATTAATGTACTATTATTCATTATTTATTCAGTTTATAGCTCGAATAGGAAAATTGCACTGTGTCTTTTAACGGAATGTATATTAACGAACGACATGATATTAAAATAATGATAAATTATCATAAAAAATAAGTTGTAGCCCTAAATAGGGCTGAATTGCTCAAAACTGGTAGATGGTATAATTAAAGTTCCAATTCACATTCACTTGTTAAATCGACATCTGATTAATCTCCAATGTTAATAATTATTATTGGTTCAACAACTTTGTCAATAATATCCCACATCTTAAGTTATTCTTTGTGAGTGTGACTCATAGCTTTTTTCTAATTGTCTGGAGTCACATTTGATAGGAAACTATGTAGTAATTGTTGTACATCTTTTAATTTACGAGTTTTGTTGTGACGTGCTACGTCACCCTTTACTTGCGCCATATGAGTTCAATTGGGTTCAGTTCGCAGTGGTATAGTGGTAATCGTAGCACACTTACTCCACGTTCTAATGCCATTTCGCCAATTACATATTTTTTGAAATTTGTTTTGTGCTGTTTTACAATTGTTAATAATTCTCCTTTTACCGAATGTTTTTTATACATGATGTTATATGTATCCAACCAGGAGATTATTTCTGCTGTTCTCTACGCAGCAGCTGGCAATTTCTCTAGCAGTCTGGAATTAGCATTCTCCCGAACAATTACAGAATGTTCTCAAATAAATAGAATATTTCTCAAAAACGTCGGCATTCATCTTTCTTGTAATCTTTAGTTAATTTAGATTCAACACTCAATAACCCACCATTGACAAAACCATGTAGGTTATAATAAGTCTGCCTCCTTTTCCAACAAGAATATTATTCAGACCAGTAGACGCTCCTTCGATGAACGCCTGGTGTGAACTTTTCACTGTCGTATCTACCCATACTTTTGATACGGTATGACCTTTCTTTAGCCAAGGCTCATCTAAATAATTAATATGTCTTCCACCTTCTCGGTACCTTTTAATTGTTCTAAAATAATCCCTTCTCCAACATACAATGTCTTCTCTATCAATTATTAGTGACTTTCGATTATACTCCTTCCAGTGAACTCCAATCTCTCGTAATAATTTCTATAACTTTCTGGTTATTGATGCTACTTCATCATTTTTGGTTCATTAATGTGATCATTTTGTCTAATGCTGGAATTTCTTTATTAAAATATAATGAGTGGACCTATCTTCTAATAATATTTTTATGAAATTCTTCGATTTTCAAATGCATAATATCCACTTTTCTTGGGAGAACTAACAATTCCACTCTTTCTTTCTCGTAAAAATCTATAAATGGTCGCTTCTACAACTCCCGTCATATTGGAACAAATGCTACCGTCATTTGGGGTGAAATTGATCACAAATAAGTTATTTTTTTATATTCTGCGCTCGTTATTAGAAAAAAATAGGCCAAAGAAGATGTGGATATGTAGTAGATGTTGATAGGAATGGAATTGTAAAATATCACGAACATCAACTTTGAAATATAAAACTGAAATAAATAAAGTTGTGAACAATCTCATACCCGTCTTGAGGTGATATTGTTCACACATACTATATTGCACAGGCTACAAGCAGGCTAGACCATAGATAATCAGTCCCAACCACGCTGCTCTACGTCAAGTACTTTCGAAGTTATAGCTGTTTATACTGTGGGGGGTGAAATTGTTCAGTGAGGGTGATATTGATCATGAGAATAATGTATCATACATTACCCTTTTGCACCACATTAAGATAGATTTATCATTGTTATGAAACCTTTTATTACATTATAAAAATGAAAATACATAAACTTAAAAAAAACTGTTTCTCCTGTATTTCAAAAGAAAACTGAGTACTTGTCAGTACCATCAAGTTGTTTTATTGTCGGATTTGGTAAAATTGCTAACAATCAGATACATCTGACATGAATTCGTCACCGTCTTTAACTGCAAAAATCTTCTTGGATGTATCCAAAGACTTCATACCCAATAAATCAATTTCCTTTCTTCCTTCTTCGTCCAATATCACCTGCTGTACAATAGCTGTGTACCGATAGATAGTTTTTTTCCTTGGTCCACCGTAAACCTTAACCAATACAAATTTTCCCGCCGTAACTTCATTGTCATCTGGTTCGAAATACTCTGATTTTGCTCGCACGTCATCACTCTCATCATCCAGGGGTTCATTGTCGGAGTTGTCATTGGTTAATGGATCATCTACATCTGAATCACTAGAATCTGCATCAGTACTTGCTAAAACGCTTTTGCCAGGGTTGTACAAATAGGTTTTGTCTTCTAGTATTCCTTCTTGATAGTCCTGCTGTAAAACGTTGCTGCTGCAAGTAATTCACAAGAATGTTATTCACAGAGTCATCAGTATCATTGCCAATATCTGCAGTTGGAATTTTCTGCAAAACTCGTTCGGGATCAAAAGGTACAATTCCTGTCGCTTTAAATGAAGCTATCAGATCTTTTTTTATAGCATTTTCCAATTTGTTATTCATTTCAAGAAGAGTGGAAGCCAGTAAATGGGGAAAATCTTTTTTATCAATAGAAGTTTGTTGTGAATGGGTCTTCTTCCAATTCGGTAACACCGACCTCAAAGCCATCCCACTATGCAAATAAATATTACAGTTATGTTAATTCAACATCACATTGTGATAATGTTCTTCCTTTTTTTCTTCTTGTTTTCATCACATGCACATCTATACAACCGCTTATGCCCAGCTTTTGGCTGTTAACTTTTGTGATGTTTCAACTTAACTTTTCAGCGATGTTAAAGCACTGCCTTTTTACATTACTGTGATGTTACTAGAACTCCCTCAAAATGAAGTCTTTATAACGAACTAAAAACAACATTTCTGTTACGTTCTGAAATGCATTTTAACATCTTGTCGATGTTAATGCAATGTCTAAAAAATAACATATTACCAATGATCTAAATGCGACATTTCAAGAACAATACAGTGTATTCTCGTAGATGTTGTATGGACATTACATAAACCTCTAAATAATATACCTCAAACATTCTAGATGATATCCTATGGATGATTCTGTGCCTAATCAGCAAATACAGGGTGAACAATTAAGAACGACGGCTGTTGGCCATATTTCAAAAAATAGTCATGCTACAACTTTTAAAAAATACCTCCAGGAAAATTGCCCTAAAAAATCGCTGGAAAATATTTTTGAGTTCCTAAAATATCTGCTATATGGGGTGGAATGAACACTTATCTCCAATAAAGACATACTAAAGGTATCCTAGAAATAGAATTTTTGATATATTGTTTAGATTATGAAAATATGTAGTTAGGGACAGTTTGTTCTTATCCTTCAAGTAAGGGGTGGGGGAAGGTTCAACCCAAAAAACAAATGTCGTAACACTTTTTTTAATCGTCTTTTAAAAGAGTTTTTCCTCTTTAATAAGATATGCTTAGCAAAAATAACAAAAATGGGCAATTTTGTCAACGCTATGTGAAAAAGTCGACAATTTTCCCATTTTTCTCGGAAATTTCAAATGTTATGAGGCATTTTTTAAATTCTGATGAAAAGGGGTTAAAAAAATAGGAATCTATTCCAAGATATAAGATTTACAATATCAGATATAAAAATTTAAAAAATGCTTCAATTTACATTTGAAATTTCCGAGTGGATACAAAATTATCTAATTTTGTATCCACTCCAATCTTATTAAACAGAAAAACTCTTTTAAATGCAGCTAAAATCATTAATATCGGTTGAAAAATGAAAAAGTTATACATTTGTTCACAAGTTTGAACCTTCCACACCAATTATTTGAAGAATAATGGTAAAAAATCTCTTTAATTAAATTTATTCATAATCTCAAGATTTCAAAAATTGTATTTTTAGGACACCTTTAGTATGTTTTTTTGGAGTATTATGTTTTCGAGTGTTCATTCCACCCCTAGCGGATATTTTAGAGACTGCCAAATATTGTCCAGCAATTTTTCAGGATCACTTACCTAAAGGTAATTTTTTTAAAACTTGTACCATGATTCTTTTCTGAGATGTGGCCTACAGTCGTTCTTAGTTGTTCATCCTGTACATTTAAAATAAAATAGCAAATAAAGCAATAAAGGATTTAAAACGTTTATTCACTATTTTTGAACAGTACAGTAAATTTGGAAAAAACAGGTACAAAATTAGAAAAAAAATATCTTGTCCAGGAATCCAACCTAAAAAAAAATAAAATTGTGTAAGCATATTACATAACAAGTCTGGAAATTGGAAACTATTGAACGCATTCAGTGTAAGCGAGAAATAAAAAAGGGTATAATAATCTGTAGTTACCATAACGTAACATATTTTGAAACTGAATTAATAAAGTTTAACGGATACACATACATTACAGCTAGTTTACAGAAAATTTATTAGAATCGTTTTTTACTTATATTAAAACTAATAAAAATTTTACACCATAAAGATTTAATGAAACATTACGTTATATCAACAGAAATCCAATCTGATTAAAGAAAATTCTATCGTTTACTTACGGTTACTATTTCTCACGCAAGAGTGGCTGTTTCGAGTGCCTCAACCATTCCAGAACGTACACTTCAAAATACGTATCTGTGAAACATTCAAAGGTGTTCTGAACAGCAGCTAATAAAACAATTACTTTTGTGCCCATGGAGACCTTTGATCGATCATCATAAACTACATCATACTTGATTTTCTGCCAATTGACTGGGACCCATTTTCCATAAGATACATGCGGGGTTCTTCAAAGGAATAATAACATATTTTATTTCGAGAAGTGACTTTCATGATTTACCTTCTATTACATGCCTCACTCCATTTGGCAGGTAAATTCAGGTGTGCTATGAAAATTCATACTTCTTTTCTGTATAAAATAATATACTATTCTCATCTTGTTTTTCATCCTTTAACAAATTGTATATTAACATCGTGGACCTGTAATTTAATGAAAACTTAGCATTATTAATACACTGTAAACAAGAAAAACTACTTATGAAGAAGAGATATGAACACATTATCAAGTTAAATGAGTTTATAATTAATTGTATCCAATTGAGTATCAAATAGCTGTGTTTCTACAATAATGAATAATTGAATGCTGTTTGCTGACTGGAGCATTCAGTATCATAAGTTACATATTATTCAACTAGATTAATATAGGTACCATCGTAAGGGACACCTACAGCTCATTTATTGTATTCAGTGAATTTTCAAATGGAAATGAGCTTTATAGCAGACATTTCTGTTTTTAAAGTCTTAAACAGTCTCTTATTGTTCACAAGAATTGTTAGTACTAATGTTAAAATTTTCTAAACCTGCAAAACTATATTGATGGCTAAGACTAGTACTACAAAAACTAGATCTACAGATACTTCAATCAATATTTTTTGTACTGTTCAATACAAAGTTTGTATCATACTATCTGAAAAAGTTACTCCCCTTTCATTACATACTTAATTACCAACTATTTGTTTTTTATTTTATTTGTGTAAGTAGCTTCTGAAACATCTCGAACTTTGAAAATATTTTCTTCTAGATTCAAATATCTGCCAACATATGAGCATGTTTTATTAATTATAATAATATCTACCCTATTGCAATATTAAGTTTTTTGTAGGTTATAATGCTTATCTAGGATTTGAAATATTGTGAATCGTTTTTAAAATATGCTTACTAACTAAAATATTTTAAAAATTAAAAAACCCTATTTTGTAAACTCTATTATATAATGTTAGTGTAGAATTCCGCCACCTGGAATTTCAATATATAATAAGCGATTAAAGTCTTGAATGAGTATTAAGTTTTAATAATTATGGTTTTGGAATAGGTACTTACCGATAACAGCTGTCGTCCATTATAACAAGAATTATTACTAAGCATAGAAACTGGAGATGAGTAGGAACTAACAAAAACGAAAACCACTTTATTCAAGAACTACTTGCAAAATATGTGCTTCCTGCAAATAAAATATAACACATAACTGAAAACCATCCGCCATTTTATGCTTGTCCTTTGATTCCACATATAACTACTGTTTGTTTCGTTCGTCAGTTCCGTCTCTGTTTTCTTTTTTTTATGTTACTGTGATGTTTATTATGAGATATTACTGGGAGTTTTATGAACTAACATCGTACAGACGTAATAGTAAGATATTGCTAAAATTTATTTCGAAAGATGTAAAAGTAACTGCACCATGTGATCATCTTAGAAACA
Source organism: Galeruca laticollis (assembly GCA_963921935.1). Lineage (NCBI taxonomy): Eukaryota > Metazoa > Arthropoda > Insecta > Coleoptera > Chrysomelidae > Galeruca > Galeruca laticollis. The sequence goes on along the minus strand of OY998175.1, from coordinate 158,180,573 downwards.
TGTTAATTTGTAATATTACAGTAACGTTCTGTATGTGACATTAGTGAGAAGTATACAAATTGACATCGTATGAATGTTTCCTATAGGAAGTTACTAAGAAGAAGTTCATAGGATATGTATATAACTGCGAATTCATATATTACTGTGTACATCAAAAATATGTTTTATTTACATGACATGAATGTTAATAGAGTTGGTAATGAAATTAAGACATCTAGGAGATATCTTATTAACGTTTTAAATAAATATCACGAAAAGTCTCTAAAAAGAACATCACAAAAAAGACTTGTTATGTTTCTTGTTTAGAGGGATTTTAAATGGGCAGAAAAATCCAACATCAAGAGGTTGGGTGAGGTGTGCCGAATTTTTGGAAGGCAAACAAAGGCAATGTTATTTTCTTGGCATTGTTTTAAGACAGCGTCCGTGAAATGGGATAATAGGTTATCGCTCAACAGCACTTTGCGACCTGGCAAACGTTTCACGTGATGTAAGAAAGTCGACTCAAACCAATCGGTGGAAGTCTGGGCATCCATCCAACCATGGTGGGTACGATTGTAACGAGAACCTGAATTACAACACCTGTCCTTGCAACACCTGTCCTTGCAACAAGGCTCTCCATTTGCACCCAATTCTATCCATTGCTGCCTCATTTTCTCTGCCTTGTAGAAGACGTAAGGAGGCAATTGTACTCCAGAGGCTGACCCGCGCATCATAATTGATATTGATGTCTTGGTAAAGTTGTATATTATCTCTGGATATTTGGTTTCACGACGAAACAACATGTTTTTGCTGGCTAGGGTCATCTTGCATATTTGTTTCATCGTAGTTAAACAGGTTACAGGCTGGTACATTCTGTAGCGTTTCCCTCAGATTATTAGAGTATTCTACCATGATATCTCTTGAAATATTAGCTCGAGATCTTCCAATATTCGCCGACACTTTTTGACTTATCTCTCCTTTGTGTCTTTCTAACAAAGAACGGGCCCAATCTATCCCAGGCAAATTTGATTTAAACTTGCTGATATTACGACCTTGGCTATCTAAGTAATTTTTGCCAAGTATCGTAAGTCGATAAGTGTAAGAGAGAATCCCCACTCTCCACAGCAGTTTGCTGCCCTTATAAATGCTTTTTCTTCATTGAGTGTAGAAACTGTTTGACCTCCGCTTTCCTTAATACGGCTGCCAGTGTACTTATTGCGTAGCGTGCCAAATGGAATTTTATATTCAGAGGAAGCACGACGAATAAACCAATCTTCATCAGTGATTTTTTGAAGTGCCAATTGGAGGTTGGCGTCTGGATAATCCATGTAGGAACGTGCCCCTATCTTTCTTTGGTACTTTCTAGGCATCGCTAAAACTAACAAAAAATATAAGACGAATGAAGTACATTTTAAGTTACAAAAAATAAATAGATATATTCTATTATGTGGGGTGAAATTGATCAACGAGAATGATAAAATTCACCCCATATACATGATCAATCCGACCTCACATAATAAAATGGCAAATATTATGAAATTGGTTGAGCCGACTGTTAACATCAAAACACACGAAGGTAACAAAGCATGAATACACATGTATATTTATTGGAAATTAACAAAAAGTAGTTGAATTCTGACTTACCGGACAAATTTCTGAACGTTCACTTTCACAGAAAAACAATAACTATTAATGACTTGCAGTTTTGTGACTATACCGGCAGCCGTTATAGTTCACTTGCATATATTGCTGTATGCCATCTTTGTACTGTCAATATTGGTCGAAAGTAGCGTGTTCGCACGGTTGATTTAGGCGCTAAATTCAAATATATAAACGGATGATTTAGTGAACAATCCCGCCCCGGATGATCAATTTCACCCCAAATGACGGTAACTATTTGACGAACATTAGTTAAAAGAAGTTGGTGCACAAGTGAATCATGGACATTTAATATTATAGTTTTTTCCCTTAAACTGTAGGCAGAAGACTATTAACTGGAGTATTATTTTGATCGAACTTTCTCTTTTCTGCTTGAAACGTGTATTTTACATTAATTTGTTGTTACTATTATCAATATCGTTATTATTTTCGAATTCAATGGTTTATATTTTATTTCGCTTTTGTTCCTTTCTTCTGTAACAATTATTCCGATACCCTTCTACCCTCTGCTCTTGTGGTACTCCTGAGTATACATAAAATGTGATTGTCTTTCAATATAATAAAATAACCTCCCTGTTCCGGATTCTGACTGAGTCCGGAAGAGACTACCACCTTGCTCTCTCACACGGCTGAACTTCCACGGCCTCACACATCAGTATGCCGCGCCAACGCCCTGTTTTCTTTTTTTTATGTTACTGTGATGTTTATTATGAGATATTACTGGGAGTTTTATGAACTAACATCGTACAGACGTAATAGTAAGATATTGCTAAAATTTATTTCGAAAGATGTAAAAGTAACTGCACCATGTGATCATCTTAGAAACATGTTAATTTGTAATATTACAGTAACGTTCTGTATGTGACATTAGTGAGAAGTATACAAATTGACATCGTATGAATGTTTCCTATAGGAAGTTACTAAGAAGAAGTTCATAGGATATGTATATAACTGCGAATTCATATATTACTGTGTACATCAAAAATATGTTTTATTTACATGACATGAATGTTAATAGAGTTGGTAATGAAATTAAGACATCTAGGAGATATCTTATTAACGTTTTAAATAAATATCACGAAAAGTCTCTAAAAAGAACATCACAAAAAAGACTTGTTATGTTTCTTGTTTAGAGGGATTTTAAATGGGCAGAAAAATCCAACATCAAGAGGTTGGGTGAGGTGTGCCGAATTTTTGGAAGGCAAACAAAGGCAATGTTATTTTCTTGGCATTGTTTTAAGACAGCGTCCGTGAAATGGGATAATAGGTTATCGCTCAACAGCACTTTGCGACCTGGCAAACGTTTCACGTGATGTAAGAAAGTCGACTCAAACCAATCGGTGGAAGTCTGGGCATCCATCCAACCATGGTGGGTACGATTGTAACGAGAACCTGAATTACAACACCTGTCCTTGCAACACCTGTCCTTGCAACAAGGCTCTCCATTTGCACCCAATTCTATCCATTGCTGCCTCATTTTCTCTGCCTTGTAGAAGACGTAAGGAGGCAATTGTACTCCAGAGGCTGACCCGCGCATCATAATTGATATTGATGTCTTGGTAAAGTTGTATATTATCTCTGGATATTTGGTTTCACGACGAAACAACATGTTTTTGCTGGCTAGGGTCATCTTGCATATTTGTTTCATCGTAGTTAAACAGGTTACAGGCTGGTACATTCTGTAGCGTTTCCCTCAGATTATTAGAGTATTCTACCATGATATCTCTTGAAATATTAGCTCGAGATCTTCCAATATTCGCCGACACTTTTTGACTTATCTCTCCTTTGTGTCTTTCTAACAAAGAACGGGCCCAATCTATCCCAGGCAAATTTGATTTAAACTTGCTGATATTACGACCTTGGCTATCTAAGTAATTTTTGCCAAGTATCGTAAGTCGATAAGTGTAAGAGAGAATCCCCACTCTCCACAGCAGTTTGCTGCCCTTATAAATGCTTTTTCTTCATTGAGTGTAGAAACTGTTTGACCTCCGCTTTCCTTAATACGGCTGCCAGTGTACTTATTGCGTAGCGTGCCAAATGGAATTTTATATTCAGAGGAAGCACGACGAATAAACCAATCTTCATCAGTGATTTTTTGAAGTGCCAATTGGAGGTTGGCGTCTGGATAATCCATGTAGGAACGTGCCCCTATCTTTCTTTGGTACTTTCTAGGCATCGCTAAAACTAACAAAAAATATAAGACGAATGAAGTACATTTTAAGTTACAAAAAATAAATAGATATATTCTATTATGTGGGGTGAAATTGATCAACGAGAATGATAAAATTCACCCCATATACATGATCAATCCGACCTCACATAATAAAATGGCAAATATTATGAAATTGGTTGAGCCGACTGTTAACATCAAAACACACGAAGGTAACAAAGCATGAATACACATGTATATTTATTGGAAATTAACAAAAAGTAGTTGAATTCTGACTTACCGGACAAATTTCTGAACGTTCACTTTCACAGAAAAACAATAACTATTAATGACTTGCAGTTTTGTGACTATACCGGCAGCCGTTATAGTTCACTTGCATATATTGCTGTATGCCATCTTTGTACTGTCAATATTGGTCGAAAGTAGCGTGTTCGCACGGTTGATTTAGGCGCTAAATTCAAATATATAAACGGATGATTTAGTGAACAATCCCGCCCCGGATGATCAATTTCACCCCAAATGACGGTAACTATTTGACGAACATTAGTTAAAAGAAGTTGGTGCACAAGTGAATCATGGACATTTAATATTATAGTTTTTTCCCTTAAACTGTAGGCAGAAGACTATTAACTGGAGTATTATTTTGATCGAACTTTCTCTTTTCTGCTTGAAACGTGTATTTTACATTAATTTGTTGTTACTATTATCAATATCGTTATTATTTTCGAATTCAATGGTTTATATTTTATTTCGCTTTTGTTCCTTTCTTCTGTAACAATTATTCCGATACCCTTCTACCCTCTGCTCTTGTGGTACTCCTGAGTATACATAAAATGTGATTGTCTTTCAATATAATAAAATAACCTCCCTGTTCCGGATTCTGACTGAGTCCGGAAGAGACTACCACCTTGCCCTCTCACACGGCTGAACTTCCACGGCCTCACACATCAGTATGCCGCGCCAACGCCCTGTTTTCTTTTTTTTATGTTACTGTGATGTTTATTATGAGATATTACTGGGAGTTTTATGAACTAACATCGTACAGACGTAATAGTAAGATATTGCTAAAATTTATTTCGAAAGATGTAAAAGTAACTGCACCATGTGATCATCTTAGAAACATGTTAATTTGTAATATTACAGTAACGTTCTGTATGTGACATTAGTGAGAAGTATACAAATTGACATCGTATGAATGTTTCCTATAGGAAGTTACTAAGAAGAAGTTCATAGGATATGTATATAACTGCGAATTCATATATTACTGTGTACATCAAAAATATGTTTTATTTACATGACATGAATGTTAATAGAGTTGGTAATGAAATTAAGACATCTAGGAGATATCTTATTAACGTTTTAAATAAATATCACGAAAAGTCTCTAAAAAGAACATCACAAAAAAGACTTGTTATGTTTCTTGTTTAGAGGGATTTTAAATGGGCAGAAAAATCCAACATCAAGAGGTTGGGTGAGGTGTGCCGAATTTTTGGAAGGCAAACAAAGGCAATGTTATTTTCTTGGCATTGTTTTAAGACAGCGTCCGTGAAATGGGATAATAGGTTATCGCTCAACAGCACTTTGCGACCTGGCAAACGTTTCACGTGATGTAAGAAAGTCGACTCAAACCAATCGGTGGAAGTCTGGGCATCCATCCAACCATGGTGGGTACGATTGTAACGAGAACCTGAATTACAACACCTGTCCTTGCAACACCTGTCCTTGCAACAAGGCTCTCCATTTGCACCCAATTCTATCCATTGCTGCCTCATTTTCTCTGCCTTGTAGAAGACGTAAGGAGGCAATTGTACTCCAGAGGCTGACCCGCGCATCATAATTGATATTGATGTCTTGGTAAAGTTGTATATTATCTCTGGATATTTGGTTTCACGACGAAACAACATGTTTTTGCTGGCTAGGGTCATCTTGCATATTTGTTTCATCGTAGTTAAACAGGTTACAGGCTGGTACATTCTGTAGCGTTTCCCTCAGATTATTAGAGTATTCTACCATGATATCTCTTGAAATATTAGCTCGAGATCTTCCAATATTCGCCGACACTTTTTGACTTATCTCTCCTTTGTGTCTTTCTAACAAAGAACGGGCCCAATCTATCCCAGGCAAATTTGATTTAAACTTGCTGATATTACGACCTTGGCTATCTAAGTAATTTTTGCCAAGTATCGTAAGTCGATAAGTGTAAGAGAGAATCCCCACTCTCCACAGCAGTTTGCTGCCCTTATAAATGCTTTTTCTTCATTGAGTGTAGAAACTGTTTGACCTCCGCTTTCCTTAATACGGCTGCCAGTGTACTTATTGCGTAGCGTGCCAAATGGAATTTTATATTCAGAGGAAGCACGACGAATAAACCAATCTTCATCAGTGATTTTTTGAAGTGCCAATTGGAGGTTGGCGTCTGGATAATCCATGTAGGAACGTGCCCCTATCTTTCTTTGGTACTTTCTAGGCATCGCTAAAACTAACAAAAAATATAAGACGAATGAAGTACATTTTAAGTTACAAAAAATAAATAGATATATTCTATTATGTGGGGTGAAATTGATCAACGAGAATGATAAAATTCACCCCATATACATGATCAATCCGACCTCACATAATAAAATGGCAAATATTATGAAATTGGTTGAGCCGACTGTTAACATCAAAACACACGAAGGTAACAAAGCATGAATACACATGTATATTTATTGGAAATTAACAAAAAGTAGTTGAATTCTGACTTACCGGACAAATTTCTGAACGTTCACTTTCACAGAAAAACAATAACTATTAATGACTTGCAGTTTTGTGACTATACCGGCAGCCGTTATAGTTCACTTGCATATATTGCTGTATGCCATCTTTGTACTGTCAATATTGGTCGAAAGTAGCGTGTTCGCACGGTTGATTTAGGCGCTAAATTCAAATATATAAACGGATGATTTAGTGAACAATCCCGCCCCGGATGATCAATTTCACCCCAAATGACGGTAACTATTTGACGAACATTAGTTAAAAGAAGTTGGTGCACAAGTGAATCATGGACATTTAATATTATAGTTTTTTCCCTTAAACTGTAGGCAGAAGACTATTAACTGGAGTATTATTTTGATCGAACTTTCTCTTTTCTGCTTGAAACGTGTATTTTACATTAATTTGTTGTTACTATTATCAATATCGTTATTATTTTCGAATTCAATGGTTTATATTTTATTTCGCTTTTGTTCCTTTCTTCTGTAACAATTATTCCGATACCCTTCTACCCTCTGCTCTTGTGGTACTCCTGAGTATACATAAAATGTGATTGTCTTTCAATATAATAAAATAACCTCCCTGTTCCGGATTCTGACTGAGTCCGGAAGAGACTACCACCTTGCTCTCTCACACGGCTGAACTTCCACGGCCTCACACATCAGTATGCCGCGCCAACGCCCTACCCGCAGTACCGAAATTCTGCAACCGGTGCATCAGCACAGGCCACCTTGCCGAATTCTGCAGGGCCAAACCGGTCTGTCGTTCCTGTGGAGCCACCGACCACAAGCCAGCAAATTGTCCTAAGGCAAACAACCCACAATGTAAAAATTGCGGCGGTTCACACCCCGCTTTCCACCCTCGGTGCCCCAAGCGGCTGGAAGCACCGAAATCCGCAGCAGAGATCGCGCCCGTGACTCTCGAAAAGCCACCGACCCCCTACGACCTGACCACCGACTCCAAGATCTTAATCGCGATCTTGGCAACGACCATAATGAACGCCGTCCCGATGGCCCGTGGCCTAGTAGCTGACACTCTAACACACCTCGTCCCCTTCTTCTACGGATACAATTGTTCCGTAACAAGCGGGACCGTGAATTGCCAAGGTCTAGCCAGGAAGCGACATCTTCTCAAACACCTTCTGCACTCCCAAAACATACAAGTACTTTCTATCACAGACACTCTTTTAAAAAACCCTCCTCGTTTCACTGGCTACACCACCTTCCATCTAGACAGGAACTTCTACTGTCACGGCAATGGACTTCTCGTCCGAAACGGACTCCCCGCGTCACCACACCCACTACCTGCACTTCTGTCTCAACAGAACTTGGATTGCATAGCCATCGATATATCGTGGAATAATACCACGACGACTTTCTTTTCTTATTACAAACATCCCAATCAACCATTATCAATCGACCTCCTCGAATATGCATCCTCTCTACCACGAGCCATAATAATGGGTGACTTAAACTCACGAAACATTATTTTCGGTGATACATTCACCAACGCCAACGACACACTACTCGCCAACCAACTCATCTCACTTCCCCTCTCGCGGATTAGAAATAATAATCCAACCCTAATAAGTCCCCTCGGCTATTCCATTGTCGACCATATAAGCTGCACTGACAGGTTACTCAACCACATAGACGATGAATGCTCTATAGGCGACCCTATCTCCTTCGACCATGTCCCGCTACTGGTCAAAACCGCTCTACACAATCCAATACCACCACCGTCAACTAGTTTTACATTTCGCGATTTCAAAAAAGCCGCGTTTGGGACTCCTTCGACAACCATGTCTCTACTAATTCACCACACCCCGTCAATCATCAGAGTACTGATGACATAGATAACTATGCAGAAGAATTTCAATCCTTATTAACCGATGCACAAGACATCGCCGTGCCTCTTACCACCGTAAACATCAACTTTCATGCCCTTCCGTAGAGAATTCTGCTCAAAATTCGACAGAAAAGACAGCTATACAGGTTATATGTCCGCACTAGAGATCCCGCTGTCAAAACACAGTAGGGCCGTCTCAACGCCCAGGTTCGGTACGAAATCAATGCTGAGAAGCAGATAAAATGGAATACCGAAACAGCCGGGCTGGACTTCAGACAAGGGCGCGTGTTTTGGCAAAAATTCAACCGCCTCGTCGGCCTTAAGATAGAGGTTGAATCATATCTTGAAGTGCAAGGACAGAAGATCTACACATCCGAAGACAAAGCCACCGCCTTCAAAAATAACCTACAAACTCTCTTTTCACCACCTGACAACCCTCGATTTCTCAGGGACTTTGCCGTCGAAACCGACCTCCTGACAAGAAACATTACTCAGAGCTCACACGTTCATATCCCACTAAATGAGAAATCTCCGCTTCTCACACCTTTCACAATAGAAGGAGTTTAGCGGGCGTGCCGAGCGGGGAGAAACAGTGCCCCAGGACACGACAGAATCTCGAGGCAAGCACTTAAACACCTGCCAGAAGAGACCTTCCCTCCGCTCTACGCCCTGCTGAACGCCTGCTTGACATACTCATACTTCCCTCGTTGTTGGAAATCAGCCAACGTAGTTCTCATCCCCAAACCCGGCAAAGACCCTACAAAGCCTGAATCTTACCGCCCTATTTCATTAATCAGCGTCTTAGGTAAAGTCCTCGAACGCTTGTTGAAAGAAAGAATCTGGGACTTCTGTACTGAAAATAATATAATTCCGGCATTTCAATTCGGATTCAGGCCGGGCCACTCTTGTCAGAACGCCACCACCATCCTTCAAACAATCGTCACCCGAGCTTTAAATCAACGACGCTGTTCTGCCGCCATCTCCAAGGACGTTCAAAAAAAGCTTTCGATCAAGTCTGGCACGCCGGACTAGTGAGAAAGCTACTGAGCATCCGATTGCCAAACCAAATCGTGAAATTATTATACTCCTATCTGACCGACCGATCGATCAGCATCAAAGTTGGTTATAGCATATCCGACTCTTTTACACCCTAAACTGGCGTTCCGCAAAGCTCAATACTCGCTCCTCTACTAAACATAATTTATACGTATGATAAACCAATTCCACGACACCCCCAGGATAACATCCAACTATATGCGGACGATACCGCACTAATCATTTCTGCCACTGACATTCGCTCTCTCAACATTCGATCCCAAAATCTACTGACTCAATTTTCAAATTGGTGCATGAGATGGCGGGTGACTCTCAACCCTCAAAAAACCCAAGCCATCGTTTTTAAACACCCTGATACTATCAGCGAACGACTTCTACCTACAAAATTTCGCCTCATGCTCTGGGAAGATCGACTCGAAATCCGCAGGGAAGTCGTTTATTTGGAAGTGAGATTTACTCACACTCTCAACTTGATGGCCGACCTCATGGACACTTTAAATAAAGTCCGACGTCGAGTGAATCTTCTCAAGGCGTTCGGCGGTATCTTCGGACGCACTCACCCTACCACCTTACTTCATACGTATAAAACATATATTCGCCCAATAATTGACTATAGAGCAAACGTCTATTGCAGCCTCCCCAACCATCTTGTCAAAAGACTCCGAACATGTGAGTAGTTAATCCTGAGATACTGCCAATACAGGGCTCCATACTCTCCCACCAATACTGTATATGTCAATACCGACATCGAGCCCATTCCATCACGTCTAAATAATTTACAAGCCCGATACGTTAGTCGTACTATCGAGTCGGGCAGTGAAATCTCCAAAAACACCCTACTCACACCGTGGGTCGCCAACAGACGACCCCTCGGTAGGTTCCCCAAGAGGAAGCGCCCATTTCCTCCGTTACGCCTGCTAGCCCCGGCCTACGACGACCTCCCCGACGAATACATTGACTACCTTGACAGCTCCCCAATTTCCATTCGATAATCGTCAAAATTTCATCATAAATTCCACACCGATTCAAATTTAATAAATCCCTATTCACTCGACTTACCGCAACCAAGTCCAATATTATTCACATTTTAACTATTTCTTACGAATTCTAAAATCTCTCATCTCAAACTTTTAATCGTTCAACATTTTGGACAACCCTATACTTTCAGGCCCACCCCCCTACACCACCCATGTCGGTGTTGCAGGTTTTTCTGCGGTTTTCCTGCACACTCTGTGAATTTATTCACTAGCCAAATGGACCGACGATCGTCGACAGGGAATAAATGCAGCCGCAGCTGTACCCTTCCGCCTTTTTAGATTTTAGGTTATTATTATTCCACCGACCACCGTAAATAGTCCCAAACCACCGAAGGCACTTCACCGCAACTTTTCATCAAAATCACAAATCATCTAATTCCATATACCTTTGAAAAATGTCTCCATACCCTTTTTCACATAACTCCAAAAACCAATAAAATTATAAACCTTCAATACTCCATAATATTTCATAATATTTCTTCCTTAAAATAACGGAGACATTTCAAATTCAAGAAATAACACTCCATTTTCATGAAATTTTTGACACCTAGCCAGCTCAACTCATAATCTATGTATCGGCAGCGATACATGGTTCGTCTTCTACATTTACGTTTCCATCCTAGACACTTTTTGTCACACCATCTCCGCACACTTTTGAGCTTCGCCGCTTCCAAACATCAACCCCCGATACACTGCAACACAAATCAACCCTCCAGTTACTTTCTAGCGAAGAGCCCTTCCAATCACTCTCAATTCCACTTTTTAAACAAACTTTTCTTAAGTCACTTTTTCAAAAAAAATTTACTAGACGCCTTTTTCAACCCCCAACTCAATTTCTCAGTCAGCGCACACTAAACCATCCAACACACCCCCAACCCAGCCCTGAAGAGGAAACTAATCCTACACCAGGGCACCATTCTTGAAAACGACAACCACCCAAAAAAACCAAGCCACCCAACACAAAATTCATACGAATTTCTCTCTCTGTCTCTCTCTCTCTCTCTCATTATAATAAAAAATATCATAAAACTAACCTAATAATAATAATAATACATAAAAACATCACATGATGATCCATCCTCTCAAGAACTGATAATAATATGGAAAATGGGGTTACTAATTAACAAGAAGAAGAACATCACATTATTTATAGTAAGTTAGATTGAGTTATAATACAATCCAAAGAAGAGGTAATAGTGGTGGCATTTCTGATTCAACGGAAAAAAGTTTTGAAGTGACTATAACCTATAAGAAATTTTATATTTTCATATGTATGCAATAAAATGTGTATTTCATCCGCACCATGAATCAGTCTGTACCTCACAGACAAATTTATAGAAAACTTATTTATATTCAGGTACGATTCTTTTAATTTACGGTACACTCTATCAGCGTCAAATTTGGTTTATTCTTTCAATAATCAATAACCAGAGATCTTGCTATAGATTTATATATTCTACGAAAACTTTATTCTGTTAAGCATTGAAAAAACTTCTTTATCATCATAGCAGTTATATGATGAGTGTATTTAATCAAAACTTTCGTTGTGTCTATAATTGAAATTAATCAAGTAACCGTCCGATAACAAAACTAAATGATGAGGTACATCGGGTCCTTATCCTGGTTTTTCCCTCTACCGTGGAGAATTCCATTCCCGTCGGTGCGCGCGGCCTCCTCTGGGAGAGATAAATACTAACGAGATATCTTCCCGCTGCTATCAGCCCTTCCTTATCATTTTTAATTTGTTTTGCCTGTGATATGTGTACGCTTTTTCCAATTTCACACAAAAATAATAATTCTGATTTTATTAGAATAAAAGATGAAAAAATAGAAGTTAATTGATTATCATTTCAAATGAAAAATTTCGTTTGTTAATTGAATATAACTAAAATTAGATGTTCACAACTGATTAGTATCAGTATCTATACAGTGCAATTAAAATACTGTTGTAGAAAATAAGTGGAAGGCTCTACCTGAATGACCCCTAACAGATACTTGGGATGCTGAGTTTATTATCGCTTTCAAGAAGAGGGACAATTTTTATTACTTTTAACGATAGCAAAATTTTAGTTAAACGAGTTTAGTTTTTAGTCAGACTTCCGAATGGTAAACCAGTGTTACCAATGTCTGGATAATTATCCGATTTTCGAATAATTTCCTTGACCGTCGGATAATTCAGGGTTCTATGGTATTACTATTTATTGATTTATTAATACATATATTTTATACTCATCAAATAAATATATTTTCTTTTAAAAATACTTTATTTGCGGTAGAAGTTATATAACATTAAATTAAAACAAGTAGATAGAATTGTGCAAATAAGGAAGATCTTCATGTGTAGTAAAACTTGAATAGGGGATTTCCCAAAACCAAAGTGGATTTTCACGAAATAGAGAGTATATAAACACTATCCGCATTGCAAAGCGTGGTGTTTTCCACAAAATAGACAAGATATACCTAATGCAATCTGCTGTACTGTGCTGTGAAGCCGTACAACGCCATCTTTTTCACTAAAGTTACATTTGGCAACAAAATAAAATGTATAATTATTTCTTATTGTTACATATGTTTTATAAAACCAAATTTTTGGGAAAAATCTATTTATTCATAATAAAACGTTTTGTATTTTTTATTATGGGGAAATTAAATCATTTCACAAAATTTAGGCCGTACATAATAATAATAATATGTTGGGTATAAGGTGAAATAAAAACAATTCATCGCGTTTACATAATTATGTCGTAAAGAAATCTGACATTCAACATATTTTTAACAGCATAATCACACGGCACTACATCAATAGCCTCAGTTTTGACAATACAGGTACTCTTGTCATTTGGTTCTGAAATCCAAAAAATAAATAATAATAAACTCACACATTAAATGTAAATTTTACATCAATGGCTATCTAATATTTGATACAAAACATACATACAAGGGAGGTGTAAAGTTGGCATGGCTGCTGTTAAAAGTTTGTTGGTATTGAATGTATTTCCCTTCAAAGTGTTTGTGGCAAATAACACGTCTTAAAAGGTTTTTATGTGCAGACTTAACAACTGTTTATTCCAGCTAACCATTTTCGTGATGTGTTCACATCTTTAGGCAATAAATACTTGTGTCTTTCGTAAGCAAAGCAATTGAAAACACAGCATGTTCATTGATCTATATCAACAAGATAATAGATAGATGGTTTTAACATAGTACGAAATAAATTTTAACTATCAAGAACGAATAAATAACGCATAGGTAAACTCACAAATTCACAAGCAAGGTTACAACAACGCTTCTCAAATTAAAATTTAACCGTTAAACGTAGTTACATCAAACCAATAAAAGTTCATTTTTTCTTATCTTACGGTCTCAGCTGACATGATATTCGACCAATATAAATATGAGTGGTTGACAAACATGGTAAGGTACGTTATCTATTTTAAACGTAATCTTTAAAATTAAAACAAGTTTTAAAGGTATCCATTGGCAGATTGCGTTCTATATTGTTCTGTGGTGTTCTCACTGTCATACTACCTCTACGAAACTTTATAACAAAATAATTGTGTGTGAGCTTGAAATTTATATTGCATAAGAGGGTCTATTCTTCACACAATGTAGAAAAATATCAAAAACGCAAATAAGGTAAGCTTAATTTATCTTTACAATTATAATAGTGAAAATATTGTGTTTAATTAAAAGAAATGATTTTGAAATAGTATTCTATTATGTATTATTTAAAGCATTTTCCTTATTTAAAATATATTTTTTATTCGGTACAATATCTATATCAACTAGAGAAAATTAACACAGTTTATTAATTTTTTTTAGACTGACGATGAGACTGATGATAACAAGACCCCACCTACGAAAAAAAATTTGCAGAGAGAGAAAAATCAGCAAACCGTATACATACAAATTTAATGATGCATGGTTAAAAATGCCATTGATTACTGGATGGCTTGAAAAACAAGTACTGCCAAAGTTAATAAATATGAATCCTCTTTCTGCAGCTTTGCATAAACGGACATAAGATTACCACTAGTACAACATTAAAATATTTCGGATACACAATTCAAGGAAACACTAATGCAAATGCGCATATTAGCACTCAAGTCCGTAAAACTAAAATTGCAATGGGCCTAACATGTAAACAGACTAAACTCACCACCGATAACGGATTAATCATTTACAAACAAATAATACGCCCCATTTTAACATACTCAGCACCATTTTATTTAGCAGGAACCAATCATAACTCTCACTCTCTGCAGTTGTTACAAAATAAGTGTCTAAGAATGGTAATTAAACATCCAATACCTTACCCCCATCTCCCCAAAACCTCATGGCTACATGATAAAGCAGACCTACCCACTATCAAAGACTTTGTAACAAACATTTCTACAAAATTTCACGATTACTGTCTGTTAGAAAATCTTCGAAACGAACTCAACGCCGTATATCGCGCTGAAGTAACTCCAGATAGTGGGTGTAGGCTTTTGCATGGTACGTTAATTATATAAATTGGCTACGCATCCCAAAACCCACACATATAAAGCGGGGAGTAATTTCAGCCCAGCTCTTTACACTGGACTGACCACACGCTACAAACAATAAACTAAACCAAAACCAGCATCTGCCATGTTGCCTTCTCCGTAGAAACTTAAACCCCTATCAATTATTAAAACCCTGTTCTTCAGGGAATACCCAGCCGAAATTTTGTATGAGCTAAAATTATATACCGGGGTCAAAGTTATTTGCAAAACCAAAACAAATGGATAATGCGGCGGACGCAAGGAGCCATACTCCCAGATATGCACACAGTATATCCATGGATCGCCAGACTATCGGCTTGTATTTATATTGAATATAAATAAGCATTAGATCTATTGTAATTAGGGAACTAATAACTTTTGTTAATAAAGACTTTTTAAACCTCTAACTCCTTTTTTCTGCAAGGTATGTAACATTCAGTTACTTTCACACAAATCAGTGTTAGCAAATACCAAAAGAGTGGCAGGAAATGTGAAAATCAGTTTTGTATTTAGAACTTCAAATTTAACCAAAAATACGAAAATTGCTGAATTAACTATGTGGCCCAATTGCCACAAACAACCTACCATTTTCACTTATGGATACTGTAGTACCATTATTAAAAAATATAGCCCCAGATTCGGATATAATTAAAATGATGGTTTTAAAAAGAACACAATGTTCAGCCATTATCACAGATAGTTTGAGAAAGTGTTTTATTGAAAAGTTGATCATTCAATTAAGAGATCCAGGGTGCTCCTATTCTTCAATAATGGACGGAACTACAGATATTGCTACAAAAAACTGCGCGTTTGTAGTTATCTAAATCTGTACATAATAATTGTAATATTGTAACAAGCTTCTTTGATATTGTTGCGGCTGAGGGGCGTAACCCCAACGAGCTATTCGATGTTTTAAAAAACCTTTCATGCATAACAATATTCCAATTTCTAACTTAGTAGTATTTTCCTCCGATACTACTAACGTAATGGCTGGTAATTATCACTCAGTTTTTGCTTTGTTGAAAAATATTATGCGTTAAAAGCTCATGTCACATGGCACATTTAGCAATTTCACATGCTTGCTTAAAGTTACCTAAATTCATATAAGATCTTGTAAGAAATATAGGAAATCGCTTTAGTAGAAGCCCAATGAGAAACGAACGTCTACAGATATTTCAATCTTTTTTTAAACTAATATACAGGCTGGCAAATTAATTTTGGTAGTCGGAAGTTTGGCAACTTCCGATGCGCCGTAGCAAAGGCGTATGCGGATTGCAAGAGTTCACTCCGCTGGCAGAACTCGTAAGCTTCGTTTCGACAGTACAGTTCAGAGAAAAGTGTGATTACCGGGGTTGTGCAGTACTAACTTGTTATGACGACTCCAGAAAGTGGAGTTGTTCATAAAATGTTTAGTGAGCAGTGTCGTGGAATAATTATGAACGTTTTAAATTTCATGACCGAAGAGGAAAACAATGGCAAGTCGACAATTCCATTAACAAAGGTAAGTTTTAACTATTGCTATAAAATTTTTAAACCAAAGTAATTATTTAACAAATTTACACTCGACAGTAAATTTTTTAAATCAATTTTTGTACATGAAATATTTATTTGTTAAACGATTTACAAAGTGACATTAGGGTGAGACAAAGTATTTTATGCACCCATGTGTCAATTTTATGCACCGTTATGTCATCATCACAAACAAATCGACGACATTTTTACTCCATTTAGTGCAACCTAAATGAGATATTTTTTGGTTTTTGCACGCCTGCGGCTCATGCATCAATTCTTCCATTCGTGAAGAAAAGTACCACTTTTATTTCAAAGAACGGTCACTGAAAACAAATTTAACTACTTCCTCATTTTATTTGTATAAAAATACACATGAGTAAAACTTTTAATACAACATTTATAGCGAATTATTTTATTGTCAGGTCATTGAACGAGTTTCTGCTGCTACGAAAGTTAGCCAAAGAACACTTTCCCTTAATTAAAAAGAAGTTCTGGCAGGAAGTAATGCTGACTCTGATCTGCCTACTAAAAAACAAAGAACGTCCAGTATCCGTATGGATCAATTCGACAAAACTGTGCTTAGAAGGTGCATGATAAATGATCACATATCCGATAAAAAAGTACCCACCTAACCATTGCAGGTAGGTAAGGCTTCGCAGGATGTCACGGATCTCTGCGGAAATAAATACATTATTTGGGTTTTCGTTGGACCAACATGAAAAACAACAGATGTTTCTAATGGAACGTCACGAAATCAGCCATTTACACCTACTATTTTTAGAAACATATAAAAGTGCATAGAACAGAACAAACCTATCATTTATATAGATGAAACATACATGCATTCATGTCGCACCAGGATGGAGCGACAAGAGTAACGAAGGATTAGGAAAACCCATTTCAAATGGTAATTAATAGACTCATCATTGTGCATACAGGAAGTGAAAATGGTTTTGTACCTAATACTGGTATTATGTGGAACTCCCAGTCAAAAACAGGAGATTATCATAATGAAATGATGTACGAAAATTATGAAGAAGTGGGTACAAGAAAAACTTTTCCAAACCTACCAAAAAACACTGTAGTGGTTGTCCCCATTTATCACAACATTCTAAATGAAAAATTACTTACGACTGCTTGGACTTAACAACAATTTAAAAGTGGCTTTCTGAAACAAACATATGTTACAGTGAAAAAATGTTAAAACCGTATCTTTATAACGTTGCAAAAATATACAAACCGCAATATAAAACTTATAAAATTGATGAATTGTTTATTCGACATAGATTGCAAGTTTTAAGGCTACCCTCCTTATCACTCGGACTTAAATCCGATCGAAAGTGTTTGGGCGGCACTTAAAGAATATGTGGCCAAACGAAATGTTACATTCAATTTTGCCAAGGTTAAATAATTCTGTAATGAATTTTTTTACACATTTTCTGCAAATGATTTCATTCTGATAATTTTTTTGTTATTTCATTGAAACAGTGATATTCACAAAACATTTGTAGTTGTGGTTCGTTGATTGTTTTAAAATATAAACACATTTTTTTATATTAAGCCCTCACGACTACTAGGCGTTATTTATAATTTACCTTAAATACTTCCTTACTGCAAAATAACTGATTAATAAAAATATCCCTACATTTTTCCGATGAGTGTAGTTCGTTTGCGCTCCGGTCATATTCACCCAAACAATATAAGTGTATAATCAAATGAAATGAGTTTAGAGATTTTGAAGGGCAAATAAGAGAAAATTAGATACTGCATGAATTAATTATTAAATATAAATTTGAAATATACTAACTTGTTATTCTTCTTTTTCTTCTTCTTCCACTGCGTATCCATTAATGGATGTTTGCGATCACATGTACCCACTCTTCTTTATTTCTGATGGTGCTGAATAGGTCTCCTGCTGTTCTCAGTCCTGTCCATTGTCTCACGTTTCGGAGCCATGACATCTTCTTCGTGCCGACTCCTCTCCTCCCCTCAATCTTTCCCTCGATTACTAATTGTAGGAATTGGTATCTTTCATTCCGTATTATGTGGCCATGATATGCTGTTTTTCTGCGCTTGATGGTTTCCAGCAATTCGCGTTAATCGTTCTTAGGACCCCCTCATTCGTTTCTCTGGCCGTCCATGGGACTTTCAGTGTTCGCCTGTAGGTCCACATTTCGAAGGCTTCAAGTCTATTAATGGTATTTACTTTTAGCGTCCCGCCCTCCATACCGTACAGTAACACTGACTACACGTAATATTTTACAAATCTGATCCTTAGGTCGAGGTCGAAATTGGTGTTGGTAAGAACTTTCCTTAATTTGATAAATGTGCTTGCGAGAAACTATCATGAACTTTGTCTTCTTGGTGTTGATATTGAGGCCCAAGCTTTTGCTACTATCGCCCATGGCATTAAGAAGGTCCTGCAAGTCTTTCATATTGTCAGCTATTAGGACTGTGTCGTCTGCGTATCGTATGTAGTTGACCCACACTCCGTTCACCCTAATATCCCGGCCTCCTGGAAGATGTGGAGAGAGAACGCATCCCTGTCTGGCCCCTCTAAGGATCTTTGTCGGTTCTGTGCGTTTATTGCCAACCTTGACTTTGGCTGTTTGGTTCCAATAAAGGCTTTCTATGCAGTGGGTACCCTCCTGGTCTATATCTATCCTCCTCAGAACTTGGATGAGTTTGTGGTGTTGAACCTTGTCGAACGCTTTCTCGTATCTCGTAGTCGATGAAGCATAGCATCACATCTTTCCTCTGATCATTGCAGTTCTGGACTAGTACTTAAGTGGCAGCTATAGCCTCTCTCGTACTTAGTCCCCTTCTAAATCCAAACTGTAAGGATCTGACATCTTTTTCACACTTTATAGAAATTCTGCAGTGAATAATCTTGAGGAATATATTTAACGTATGGCTCATCAGGCTGATCAGCCTATGATCGTCGCACTTCGTTGCATTGTTCTTTTTTGGCAAGGAGATAAAACATGATGTAACCCATTTGGCAGGGAACTCCCCCGTATTATATATTTTGTTGAATATATTGTGCAGGACGGAAATGCCTTTATCGTCTAATATTTTCAGTAGTTCGACAGGTATGCCGTCCGGACCAACTGCATCTCTGTCCTTTGACGTATTTATTGCTCTTATGATTTATTATTTGGTGATAGGGGGTCCAGACAGATCTTCGCCCTCCGTGGCTTCTATATCAGGTCTGTTATCGTTGAAAAGACTGCTAATATATTTCTCCCAAATAATTTTTCGCTGCTGATCATCCTACACCTTCTCTCCATAATCGTTTTCTACATTAGAGAAGTGTCTTTGCCTGTAAACTCCAGAGACCTTTTTTATCTTTCTGTGTAGGTTAAAGTCGTCGTTTACTTCCTGTAGTTGTTCTATCTACTCGCATTGTTTCTTTAACCAGCCATTCTTTGCTGTTCTTATTTTTGCTCTAATAATTTTATTGATGTGTTTATGGCTCTCAGAATTTCTTTGATTTTTACATTTTCATCTTTCTTCGAAAAGTGCCATGATTTCTGTTGTCATCCATTTCTGTTTTTGTGTTTTTTGCTTATAACCTAGCTCATTTTCTGCGACCTTAGTCATGACCTATTCCTCTCCTCCCCATACGTCATCTATACTTGCATCCTCCTCTAATTTCGGTTCTACGGAAGTCATTATTCTTTCATTAATTTCCGCCACTATTTTGTTCTTGATATCTCCGCTTCGAATTCTATCGTAGTCGTAGTCACTGTTCTATATGGGTTTTGATGTTCGTGATCTTAGTTTTGATTACTGCTACCAGGAGAAGATGGTCCGAGGGAACGTCGGCACCAGGATATGTACATACTCTTTTTACTGATGTTCCGAAACGCTTATTAATTAGTATGAAATCTATCTGATTACGTACCATATTGTCTGGGCGATCGGCTGGAGCTCTCCATGTGTACAATCGCCTAGGTGGCAGCCTGAACCAAGTGTTTGTTTTGTTATTTTCAGGCTTTCCTCCTGGCAAAATTGGCAATGGCGTTTACCCCGGTCATTTCGGGTTCCTAACCCATAAGGGCCCACTATTTCCTCGACTCTTCCGTCTCCAAATTTAGAGTTTTAGTCCCTCGTAGAACGCCTCGATATCTTCCTCAGACGAATCCGCTGTGGTTGCGTACACCTGTATAAAGTTGATGTTGACTGGTTTGGCATGAATTTTAAGTAGTGCGATCCTGTCTGATTAGGGGAGGGAATTCATTACAGATCTGGATATTTTTTCAGTCACTATTATTCCTACTCCCTTCCTATGATTTCGTTCATTGTTTCCTGAGTAGTACATAACTCCGGCATCAGGCCACCGTGTTTCTGCAATGTCTAGAACGTCGATTTCTAATCTTTCCATTTCTTGTAACAGGTTGGCCAGTTTCCCAGCTTCGTATAAGCTTCTCACATTCCAAGTACCGATCTTGACTTCTCTTCTCAAACTTAATCTCTCATTTCCATGCTCATTTAACACAGTTCCCCGCGGAGATCCGATTGGGCAACATTTTAAACCACCGGAACATTTTGGGATAAATGTATTCATTTCATGTGATTGTCTTGGAATAAAATTAGTGGAGGTGGTATCCCGTTGCCTTCCCCCACGTTGTACAGGGATTTAGTCCTGTTTTTTTGCGATGAATGGTTATACCGCCAATGTTCGGTCGTCAGAGCCTCGTACGTTTTCTAATAAGGTGTACCGGATGACATTGTCATCACTCATGCAGGTGAGGTTGACTTTTGGGCAGCTTTGTTGGATCGTTGTATTTAGCGCCACCCCTTACACCCCAATATACTAACAGATATTTCAAATTTGTGATTAAATGTTAATTCTATTTTCTTAACTGATAACTTCTACATACTTCTGTACTTCTTTTGAAAAAACACATTTATCTATTATAAAACTAAATAATTTTTTTACTCTCATGAATCTACAATTAGATTTATTAATACTTTAAAGTAGGTAATATTCCACATTTTTTAAAGACGGTTCTTGTTTTGAAACTATGTTTTTTTCGGCAAAAAAACCAAATGGTTTGCGAGTAAGTGCTCAGTTCCCTTCTGGCAGCCCCGTTTCTAGCGAAAGCCCGTAAAAACTTGAAACGATTCAAAAAATTGTTTTTAAAACAGCAGTTGCATTAACTAAACCTACTACATACATAGCGGAAGTTCGGTATACAGCTTAGCCTTCTTAAAGTAACGTCACCCGAGAGCACCGTAGCCTTGTAGTATAGATGGTAATGAAACAACCCATGAAGAGTTTTGAAGTAACAGAGAGAAAGAGAGAGAAAAAGAGAGAAAGAGAGAGAGAGAGATAATGAGAGAGTTATCATCTCCACACATAATAAATGATCTCTCCATGTTGTCCAGTATACCCCATATCTTGCTTAGAGGTACCATGTTATCTTAACTTTCGTTGTTGATCCGATATGGTTGAATCAATAAGTTGTACAAATATAACTCTAACAGCAAGAAGAATGCCAAGAGCCCGTGAGGGCCAGACCTTCGGATTTTAATAAAATCTGAAAGTTTTTCTATGTATGTCCCCAATACAGGTAAGAATGATCCGCGCCCATGAAACTTGGGTATTGGTGGCTTTGGCAGGTAACAGGAAGCAAAGGTGTATAAAATTCCACCCCAAATTCATCAATTTATAAAACTCAATTTTTTTAGATTTTACTCGTAATAATATTAAAACTCGCGTTGTTCATTGCCAGACACTTAGTATAGTTACAACCCCCTGCCATTGTAAAAGCTAATTTTTATATATATTGTTTGGACAACTATTAAATAATGTTTCCTTAGTAGCCAGACAGTTTCGAGGGTTCTATCGTCCTGCCAGACGTATGAAATGTGTAAAATAGTTGAGTGAGAGGAGCATATGCAGCAACGGGTGCGAGTGAAATACAGCGGGCAGTCTATTGCGATCTTTTACTGCACATCTACTGTTGTTTACTCCGAATTATCTAGTAATATTTTTTCTAATTTTTTGGGAAATTTCATTGAATAAAATTATTACAGTCTGAAAAATAAATTTTTAAAACAATATTCCGTAAAATTTTACAATGCAATATCAATCATATCAAAAATCTAGTAACTCAGTTCATGTTATTTCTAATAAATTTTATAAAATTTATTATATTCAATTCAACAGAAATTCTTATTGTTTATTATACGAAAGAACAATTTTTTTCTAAATAAGAAATTTACAGAAAAATAGATTCATTTAAATCAAACATTTAAAAATATTCTTCATTGTCATCGTTGTAGTTGACATCTTCATTTTCGTCGTCACTGCTACTCCACTCCCTAAATTCATCGTTATTAACATCGTCTTCTTCGCCTGCGTCTGCAATAGTAAAATAAAACCAAGTTGATTTAATTATAATTAGTCTCAAATTCATGTAAAATACTTTGACATAATTATTATATACCTGATACAGTTTTTGAAGATTCAGTGACATAATTCGGTAGTTGATCCCCTTCAAACCATTTAAAATGGTATTGGTCATTTTCCAGAATCCAACCATTATTTACTGGTTCATACGTTGTTGGGTTTTTCAAATGAGCATTGTTCCAGATAGTACATATATAATTTAATCGCAAAAATTGCTGTAGTAGCTCACTTTTACAAGGTGGAAAACTACTAGCGTCTTCGCAATATTTTTCGATTAAAAGCTTCGTTCACATCATACACTGTATAAGAATCGTTAAAACTTTGTAGTCTATATTGGGTTAAATACTAGCTTTAAATTGATGGACATCAGCTGCATGAAGCGAAAGCATTCTCGATCTCACTTTTTTCTTTTTTCTTTCACAAAATATACAAACAACCTCGTTATGATTATTACCAGCAATATTATCAGTCGAAGTATTTACGTCCTGAGTTACAATATTATTATCACTAACATCTGGTTCAAAAACATCAGAAATATCTTGAAGAGCTGAAGATTGTAGACCTGTAGATTCAGAAATTGGAGTTGGCTGAGGTCTCGTGGAAGATTATGTAGCTACAGGCTGTAAATAAGATTCATCTTGAGATGTTGACGGTTGTGCTTCTATCGACTGGGAAAATAAAATTTGTTGAGATATTGTTGAAGATTCTATTGATGAAGACTCTGAATCAGGTGGTTCTGAACTCAAATCTGGAATCGACGATGAAGTTGGAAGTGATTTGTCTGTAACTACACAACTTGCTTGTTTTTTTTCCTTTTGTTTTCAGTACTTAAAGGTTCAGTGCTGAAGTATTTTTTCATTAGACCTGTAAATGCTTTATAACATGACCTGTGATAACCACTCTCTGTATATTCACTAGGTAAAATAATGTCTTTATATTTCTGTATTTTTCTCAATTTTAGAATGTTCTGACATTTTTTTAAAGTCTCCTTGGAAAATATTATTAGATATTCACCACTTTTTTTAGAAACAAAGCAAACTATTTTTACTTCTCCTTCACTCATGATAACTTTTTATTACAACTAGATCACATTTATTTTATAAATTACACAGAAAAATAATATGACATTTAAAAGACGTTTGATATACGTTTACTATGAGCATAACCGCGCACTACATAATACACAACGAGCAGCTGATGCGCAGTAAAAGATTGCAATAGACTGCACGCTCTATTTCACTCGCACCCGTTGCTGCATATGCTCCTCTCACTCACAGCTATTTTACACATTTCATACGTCTGGCAGGACGATAGAACCCTCGAAACTGCCTGGCTACTAAGGAAACATTATTTAATAGTTGTCCAAAAAATAAATATAAAATTTAGCTTTTATAATATGACGCAAGTATAATTACAAATTATAATAGTTTAGGGGTGTCCGGAAGGGGGTTGTAACTATACTAAGTGTCTGGCAATGAACAACGCGAGTTTTAATATTATTACGAGTAAAATATAAAAAAATTGAGTATTATAAATTGATAAATTTGAGGTGGAATTTTATACACCTTTGCTACCTGTTATCTGCCAAAGCCACCACTACCCAGGTTTCATCGGCGGGGATCATTCTTACCTGTATTGGGTATATACATAGAAAAACTTTCAGCTTTTATAAAAATCCGAAGGTCTGGCCCTCACAGGCTCTTGGACTAATCCACTTGTATTTAAATTGTTTACACGCGCATAAAATACTAACCTAGGATTATAATTAAATAAAAAAACAGTTTTAATTCCATGTCATTAAAATATCTTTAGCATAAGATCATTATAAAATAAGTCGATAATAGTACAGGTGAGCCTATCGGAAAAACACACTAAAGGTCATACTAAATCCAACAAAATAATGTAGTTTAGATAGACGGACGACGACTACTCCAACTACTCGTATCGAATATAAATCTTTAAAATGATTATACCATTTAAAAATTTCCTTGACACACCTATAATACACATGAGTATTAATTTGAAAGGAAATAGATACCGCTTATAGGTACGACATAGCGTGTATGTCGATATACAGGTAAGTTTAGCTAATGGGGACGTTTCAAATGATTCCCGTGTAATTGGTGTGTCTATGTTGTCCGCTACCTTAGACAGTGAGTATTTGATTGTGTATGTTGGATTGTTATAAGAAAATTATACATTAAATCTATATTATTGTAATGTTTTTCTTATAAATTTGAATACAGGATAAATTGATTCCTACGGTATATATATTCACGTAATTTATTAATACACTAAACTGTTGGCTTATACTCAATTTATGTACCCATATAACTTCCAATTTTTATTGAATACATTGTATATTCATTTACACACTTACAATTTATATAAATACTTCACTGCAAATTTATATTTCAAATATATTATTAACTATTCAAATATTCACGTATGTTCATCACCAGATTAAATTGTAGATTGACTGCGGTTGATAGGTGGTCGCCTATATATTAAAGCGTTTTTCTGGAACACTTGGATTCTTAGAATTTTTGGATTGCGGCTCACAACAAACCATCGATTGCTTAGAAATGACTATAAAGACAATCACAAAAAATAGTCCTAATCAGAAATAGGTTAGATATCGTATTAGACAGAGTTGGATTGAGGAGCTACACCAGTGTGCGATTTCGTAACATTACCCCCTCCTTAAAAGGAAGTTTGTCCTGGTACTTCTGGGTAGCAGACACTGGATGTTTAAATCGGCAACTGGACTCATTTCTACACTTCCCGGTCGTTTGGAAACAATAGGGCACCGTCTTGATTGCGTACCGATAACGAGGATATAGCTGCAAATTAATATATGGACTGGTTGCTCCCTATCCTAGGCGAAACCAGTTTCTTCACGTTGAATTCCAACACATGGCCTCGTAGGTTTTGAAGCGCATCCCGTACATCGATCTTGAAATTAGTTATTGGTTACCAGGTAGAAGACGTACCGCGAATTGTGTTTGAGCCTCAGTGTTTTGCCAAGGGCTGGAATCTGATCTTTAAGTTTTTCTAATTGCCAAAACTTCTTTCGTAAGACGGTTGCCAACCCTCGTGCCTATTTGTTACTTGCGGAGATGATGTGTGCCAGCGAATACTCATCCGGGAGCGTGAACAAATCTTGTCGTTTTTCTGTAGTGACTCCATATCTAGCTTTCTCAGAATCTCGATATGCGCGCAAATTTTTAGAAGGCAGACGCTAGTTAGTTTTAGTGGATCAACTCGGTCTTCCATTGTGGATCTAACTTATGCGATAGATGACGTCATTTATCCTCCTCTTGATTTAGTACGGACTTTGCTACGATTTTTTAAATTTTGGTGACAATCCTTATCTCCTCGTCGGGTTGTGTAACCATATTTTGCCCCCTTCCTTGAAACCATATTCTGTGGCCTGCGTATCGTGCAGTATATTCATTCTGTCGCTGGAAACTTGTAGATTCGTTAGAACCAATTCGTGCATATCGTCCATCCTTCTTCTCAAATGAATCACGTAATCTTCTCCTGTTAGATCTTCGCCAGGCCGACACCCAAATTCCAGGTCTCAGGGAAGCCTCATTTCACGTCCAAACATGATTTTCACAGGTGTTTCGCCCGTGGACTCATTCATTGCACATCGATAAGTCAACGCATATAGGGAAAGGTACTGGTCCCAGTTTTTCTGGTGGCTGGAACCATTTTCCAATGCTCCTGTTCATTCTCTCAACCATTCCATCTGACTGTGGATATAACGCTGTCGTCCCGGTCTTCTTCATTCCTTGCTGGTCACAAATTTACTGGTTATCGAAATTCCTTCCTTGATCGCTATGGACTCCCAAGGCCACTCCATATCGGCTGATAAATTCTTTCACCAAAACTACCGCAACAATTGTGGCCTCTTGATTCGAAATCGCGTAAATTTGAAATTTGAATGAAATAATTCACTACCACTAGATTCTATTTACCACCATTTACTGTTGTCGGAAATGGCCCAGCGATGTCTAAAGCAGTACTTTCGAAAGGGATTCCAATATTATATTGTTTCATGGGTGCCTTTCTCTTGCGATGTGGTCCATTACTCATACCACAAGTCGTACATTTCTTACACCACTCCTTCACATTGTCGGAGCTGTTCATCAAATAAAACCTTTCAGGGACTCACTGAAGGGGTTTATTCACTCCCAAATGACTATCTACTATAAAAATTACCCTATCCCACCCCAATCTTATTTTCCCTTTTCCTCAGCAAGGCTTCCGCTTTTTTCCATTCTATCCCTACAATCTCAATGGTTTTTGTTACCCTCTCCACTTCCACCGCCTTAGCTCCTGTTACCCTTTCCACCTCCCTCAGAATTCCCCTCACCTCAATCCCCTTCTTTGCCTCTATTACCACCTCCCTGTTCCTTCCTTCCTTCATCTCCCCCAGCCTCTTCTTGATCTTCTAATTCCCCTCCTCGTTAATCTCCCCGATGTCCTTAAAGGTTACCGTTTCATTTCTGTCCTTTTCCTTTTCCCTATCTGTATAAATGCTTCATCGTCTCATCTGCTCCCAACCACGCCACCCTTTTCCTCAGGACCTCTACCCCACATGTTCAAGCCTGTGGGTTCCTACGCTGTCGACTTATAAGTTCAAACATCTTCCTCTCATCTCTATAATCTCCCTCCATCCGACAGATCAACTCCCCGCGCTCACCCTTACCCCTTTCCTTTCCGTAGTACGTACCTCTTTTACCCACTCCATTTCCTCTCCTCTCTCGCCTAGCATCAGGTACCTATCCCTAAACATCCTCTGTATCCCCTTGTCCAGTCCGTCTTCGTTTGTAATTTTCGTCTACTATCCTATCCTTCCATTCTTCCCCATCTCTTCTCCCCTCCTCCCATCTTGTTTGCACTCCTTCCTGTCGTCCGCCTCCCCTCTCCCTCACCTCTAACTAATTGATCCACCTTCTGCTCCTCCATACTTTTCACCCTCTTCTCCCGCCGCCTTATCGTCTCATTTAATCTCTCTACACTCTCCCTCTCTTTCTCCATTTCATTCCCCACTTTCCCCCTTCCATTCTCCTTCTGTCCCCTTTCGTGCTCCTTATCCTCCAGAGGGAATACCTCCTTACACTTCACCCCAGGATCACTCCTTGGATTTCTTCAGGCGTTCTTTTTATCATACTCGATTTACCAAAAATTCCCTTTCTTTCCTTTTCTTCATCCAATACTTCCTGTCCTATTTAGAAGTTGCTATTGTTTCACAAGAAACAAATTTTGACAAGTGTAACTTCAGTAACTTCTGATTTATTTTTGTTATCTTACCTTGCCAACGTGATGTTGAAGGGGACTGAACGTCAATTTGTGGCAATTCGCTGGCATTTAAATTGCTGGTTCTTGTTCTTCTCGAACAACGTTTGGCACATCTATTGCATCCATAAAATCGTAGTCGTTAAAAACATCATTGTTGAATGGAAATACCCCAGTAGCTGGAAATGTTGATATCACATTTTGGGGACAGAAAGCAAGTGGATAAACCTTAACAAATTTATATTATTTTTCTTTGCCCGATTAATAGAGGCTAAGAATACATGGCTTTCATGATTGTCGATAATTAGTAAAATGGGAGACGCCTTTGTAGGATTAGTATGGGTTATAAAATGTATCATCCACTGCTCAAACAATTCTGTTATCATCCACTTAGAAGATGTAACGGAACCCTGAGTGCCTGGCGATGCATTTTTATTCATATAATATTTGAAACATTTCCCAGGAAACACTAAAAACAACACTAAAAACGGCAGTATGAATTACCAATAGCGTTTAGAGCATTGCTCATGGTTACTGAAAACTATATGGCCCACTTGCTTCTATTCCTTTTTGGCTTTTACTATTCCTGTGTCTGGCACATTTGTTAGTGCTGTTTCGTCAACATTACAGACTTGACTAGGGGCAAACTAGTCGTCTTGCGATTACTGAAACGTTGCTTCTGCTTATTGCGTTTTTTTTTCATAAAACTTGTGAACCAAAACTGCCAACAATCTTGTTATTTTCCCATGACTTAGATATTTCTTTCTTGGTAGTAATCACCAAATCGTAGGCTAGTTTTCTATCACCTTTTGGATTAAGACCGTGATTAAGCTTGGCCATAGTTTGCAGGTAACTATTGAGTTCTTGTTCTTCATATATACAAAAAATTTGATTTATACGATAATGTGGAGTCAATATCGGTGCTCCTCCAAGAGCTTCTGAGGTCCAATTTATATTATTACTATTTTGATGGCACTTTCTGATATATTTTATGAACGTAATGTAGTCATATAGCTCTTCTCATATCGCTAACAAATATTTAAAAGTGACCACTGTACCTAAATGGTCATTGTACCAGACTAGCCCCAATGCTACTAGGAAAAGATGACATTATTTGTTGGTGGAGAAGGAGAGCAAGTATATCATTTGAACGAAACTTGGGTGAATGAATGCCATGTCGTCTACAAAGCTTGGCAGAGTAAATAATATAAAAAAATCTGGATAAGTATTTATGGAAGGTTGGTTTTAAGACTTGAAAGTTACTTCTGGGAAATTGTTTTGCATATTGGAAGCGCACAAGGATTTGTTGATGGTGGCCTTATGGTATTTTAATCGAAAAAAACGGAAACTATTTTGAACACACTCGATACATTTTCGGTAGAATTCATGGATAATGCACCCTACCATAGTCGCCTTCTTCAAATATTACCAACAAGTGCCTGAAGAAAAGATGACACCCAAAATTGGCTTCACAAAAGCAATATCCAATTAGATTCATCCTTTCTTAAAGCAAAATTATTAATGTTGACAAAGCAATATTGATGGGCTTGCTCGAGGTAGAAGCATTGACATACTTAGGCAAAGGGATTTTTCAATTGATAACTCTGTGAATCACGATTAAATTCTTGATTTTTTTTGTAACGAACGCAAAAGCAGGGTTTGTCACCCAAAAAATGTCTCACACATTTTTATTCGTACTTTCAATGCGCACTCCCAAAAGTATGTAACGCCCCTGTTTGATACCCTTCCACGAAAATCATTTATACAGACAGAAATATTTTAATGTGAAGTGAAAGATTAACAATATTATGTATGACAACTTCTTTCAGGAAAACTTTGGCGATAAATTAGATTCATCTATTTCAATTACAAAAAAATATTAAGTGGGAGGATAACTGAGGAATATCTCAAGGATGAGAACGATTAGTAGAAAGGAAGTGTTGAAATTCACACTCTTTACAATCGTCGATGTGATTCACACTCACATTTAGGTCGGTGTCGATTAATTGCACTCTTCTCCTCGTAGACACGACCTGGTGTGTCCATTTTTCTCATTGTTACTGAAATCCTTACAACATCACAACCATAATTATATTTAAGGATCGGCAACAAAAATTACACACCTATACGCCTTCTCAACCCCGGGAATTGCACTGTTTATCAATTCTACTTTGATATTATTATTAGGTGTGTGCCAGACTACGCTATTTCGACGTCTATATTTATTGCTGACTCTTTAAATAAAAATTGAAGGAAATTAAATACCATCAAGTCTTCGTTTATGAATGGGATGCAGTATGTGTGGGGGAAGGATTTTCAGTAACATATTCGACAGTGGCGTACTATAAATTAAATTAAATAATATACTATCTTTAAAATCTATGCAAACTAAGACAAATATTATTCTTATTTTATCACAGGCAACGGTAATTGCCGAGTGACGCGAGTACACCCATAAAACCACCACTCTGAAAAAGCTAATTAGAAAGTGTGTAATCAAACCATGAAAAATCACTATATACAGTAATTTTTTCCATACAAAATGTCAATTTTCAAATGGCTGAAAAAATAGGAACGTGTTCACCGATGACGACGGAATTCTGTCAGTTGACTCGGGGCGTTGGGTTGACGCTACAGTGAAAGTATCAGCCTCCCAGCTGTACTCGAAGCTGAGATACAGGTACCTTCGTTTTAAATAGTTTGTAGGTATATTATATTTCTAGCTGAAAGTTTGCAGGATGATAGAGCTTGAAAAGTTATTAACATCGCATCATAGCGCGATCCCTGAAAAAATCCTTAAGGCAACCTAATGGCCATCTAAAGTTTCGAAATATGGGCATTTTAAGTTTTTTTCAATGTATAGGTTTTCCACCTGAGATAGAGAAAAAATACCTCAAACGTTTTTTGTATCTATTCAAGATATTTCCAACGGCAGATAGAATATTCCGGGTTTCTGGTGTACATTACAAGTGGAACGGCCGGCTGAGTGGAATAAGTCGTTAATAACAAAATTTCGGTTCCTCGAATTTTAATGCATTGTTATACATTTGTTAGGTATGTATTTTAAATGGAAATAAGTGGTCCGAATTGGTCTTTGCCATGTCTATCATCGATTTTCTAGTGATTTCAGAGGCCCATGCCCACTAAACAGGAAACATAGCAAACTTTTTTTGGGATGTTCTTTTGAAGAACATCTTAGAAAGGAATGACACTCGAAAAAAACCAGGAAGGGGAAGAAAATGTAATATTTCCAACGGCAGATAGAATATTCCGGGTTTCTGGTGTACATTACAAGTGGAACGGCCGGCTGAGTGGAATAAGTCGTTAATAACAAAATTTCGGTTCCTCGAATTTTAATGCATTGTTATACATTTGTTAGGTATGTATTTTAAATGGAAATAAGTGGTCCGAATTGGTCTTTGCCATGTCTATCATCGATTTTCTAGTGATTTCAGAGGCCCATGCCCACTAAACAGGAAACATAGCAAACTTTTTTTGGGATGTTCTTTTGAAGAACATCTTAGAAAGGAATGACACTCGAAAAAAACCAGGAAGGGGAAGAAAATGTAATCAATGCAGTATCCACTGTGTCAGCATATTCCATTTGCGAAGATTTTGGAGTTACCCAATCATGTGAAACATGCAGCTTAAAAGTACGTATTGTAATATATCGCTGACACATGTTACTTTTTTCATCAAATATTTTGGAGTGTGACTTATTCGTCGGCTACTCCCACCTCTAATCCCAAATCCTTTTATTTCGAATATTAGGAATGTATCGGTGATAGTTTCTACTATAATTAAACGAACAAATAAGACCATTTTTACAGCTCTAAGGTGTTATATTCATGAAAATTCGTCTCATAATAACTGGGACACTTCGTTACATAAGGTTGCACAAGCAATTAGAACCGCTTAATATGACGTTACGGGTTATTCCCCAGCTTTCCTAAATTTTGCTCGAAACGTTCCGTTAAGTGGAGATTTTTACGGTGCAATTTCTGAAAACGCGGATAACATTAGTAACACTGGTGAAAAGTTACAATTAATTAATTATGTTCAAACACCTCCTAAACTTTTTGTTGAGTTTCGTAAAAAGTTAAGAAATGCATATGAGAAAAATGCAAAACATTACCATTTACCAAAGAGAGATTTGCAATTTCACGCTGGTGACAGGTTATGGAAAAAGAATTATGTTCTTTCATCAAAAACTGACAATTTTGCAGCTTAATTTGCTCCTAAGTACCTACATACCTTGTATTGTCAACAAAGTTATCTCGAAATTAGTGTATAATTTAAAAGACCTTTCCGGTAATAATTTAGGTAATTGGCATGTTACAGATTTAAAAAATCAGTTTATTGACGTAGATGAAAATCTTCGTGATAGTGAGTTTTCCGATCAACATTCTGTTGATACGAATTTATCTGGACATGATTATAATTTTTGAATCAGATCAGAAAGTGATTCTGATTAGTTTGGTGATTTATCCCGTTTTTCTGTATTAAGTTTTTGGATTAAAATTTCTTGACGTGACTATTCTTTTTATCTTAGTTTTGATTCAATATCAAAATATTTCTTAAGTATTTTGTATTTGTTGTTGTCAACAATTGTGTTAGGTCATAAAGGCATTTTGTGTCTTTATTTAGTATAATTTGCTTTTCCACTATCGTATATGTCATAGTACCTATATACACTATCTTTTATTTTCATCTCTACCGTTGTGCAAAAGCACTATCTCTATTTTTCGTATACCTTATGTTCTTCCTTTATGTTGTATCTAGAGTACATTCTTTTGGATCCTTGCTATTATGTTGTGTATAATACATTTGATGTATTATGTTTGTGTTTTTTATCGTATCTCTTTTTTGTTTTTGGGTTTTTGAAAAAACGCCGAAAATTTTCTTGCGTTATGCACCTTTAGAAATCAGTTTAGTTTGGAACAACTTTTATACTGAAATAATTTCTTGCTTTAGGCAAATTTTTAATTCAGTTAATTTTGAGTAGTCCCCTATCTCTTTTGTTGTGTGTACTGAGAAATTATATTTTTGCTTGGTAGCGTTTTCGTTCTCAGTATACGCTTGATTTTTATCGTCCCTGTATGTTGATACCAGTAAAACACGTTCTTTTGTTACATGACAATTTATGGATTATTTTGGTGTACTGATACATACTGATAGTATGTTTTTTGCGGCATACTTTTGTTTTCTCTTTCCGTTGTTGACAAAACTATTTTTTTTGTACGACTTTCTATGTGGTTTGCAATATCATAGTTTATAATTTCGTACTTTTATGGCGAAAGTGTTTCCGATTTAAGCTCTATATAACTTCCTATTTGTGTTTTTGAGTATTCTATGTGTGTTATCGCTAAATGTTTAGCAATTGGTTCTGTCTAGGTGGGTTTCTTCTCTCCAAACGTTCCGACAGAAGGAAAGGGGGGAAAAGGCCATGCCTTGTTTCTTTCTTGTTATTTTTCCGTATAGTTACGTAATGTATTTTAAATACACCAACATACACATTTTTGGTCACGTTAAAAACAATTTTCTTAGTAGATTTCTGTCCCTTATCGAGTATTTTTTTACAATATCTCGCAATAGGATTCCCATGACGGAATTTTTGGAGGTTTTCGCTTTCCTGTTAAAAAAGATTTCTGTGATTTTGTTTTTTGTTAAGGACTAGTTCTGTGACAGGCGTGATGCTAGTCTTGTGACATCTTTAAGTGGAAAACTGAATTTCAGAGGTGTGTCATGGAGTGCCATCATTCCATAACGTATCGTACCTGTGGGACGCCGTTATTCCGAAAGGGTGGTTTGATGACTTGTCATGTTATCGCACTGGAAGGATGTGTCACATGGGCATTGCATCAAGGTGTTATAAATCTAGAGATCCAGTCATGTTTTCTCTTAGGAATTTTCTTTGGAAATTTACATTTTAGTTGTGGCGTTTCTACATAACGCTGGGTTTGTTAATTACCCAAGCTTGCTCAAAAATTTCTTCGTTTTTTATTTTATTTTCTCTTTTGATTTTGTCAATTCTTTTGTTTCCAGTTGCAAGGAGAGTAGTTGTTGGACGATCATGTCTACACTTCGGTAGTTGTAGAGATGCGAAGTTGATTGTGGGGAATAAATAGCCACGACGCGATTAACATCTCTCGCGAGGTTTTTCCTGCATGATCGATGCTCTCATCCATCTATAACTCTGAGTTGGTCTTGCTCTCCTAATACTTCTTCTTCATTTATTTTTGGTTGTTTTAGTTTATTCTTTTGGGGTTAGTGTACCTGAGATCTTAACCACCCTATATCACATTTAGTGATTATTTTTTCTAGACGAAGAATATAGTTATTCTCTTGTCATATCGTTGAGATGTTAGCATTTCATATTTTATTAGAGGCTACCTCTTTAATTTTTTTCTTGAATATTTTGCTAAAGCGTCTAGCATTTCATATTCTAAGTGGAGGTTATTTCTCTAATTTTTTGGGCCTTTAGCGTCTCATATTTTGGTAGAGGCTACCCCTCTAATTTAATCTTTTGGTTATTTTCAAATCTCAGTACGGTACCAATAACTGATATCGTTCAATTTTTGATTAATTTTTGTTAATAGGAATAAGCTCCTATTATAATTGCTTACTGCATTCTGTTTACATTTTTTTTTGAGCATAATTGCGTTTAACTTGCAGTTATTGTTATTGATAATAGGCATAAGTACCTATTATATTTTTACTTTTGTTAGTTTTCAAAATGAATTGAAGTCTTGAATTAGAAAGCAACAATTCTTGGACTTTCATTGAATATGTTCCTTTTTTCTTCTTATTTTTCTTCTTTATTTTCTTATCTTCTTTTCGTTTCTTGTTTGTTCTTTTGAATTTGTAAGCACAACTACATCTTCTTTTATCTGATCACCACATTCCTGTTGTTTTGGCTACTTTTCTTTGTAGGCTGTTCAGGTTTACAAAAATTCTTCGAATCCCTTCTTTTCTCCGAGGAGAGGGGGTGTAACATGTCGCTGAGACATGTTACTATTTTCATCAATTATTTTGGAGCGTTACTTATTCGTCGGCTACTTCTACCTCTAATTCCAAATCCTTTTATTTCGAATATTAGGAATGCATTGGTGATAGTTTTTACTATCATTAAATGGCTATTCAAAACTACGATTCAAATAATCGGCTGGTTCATTTATTCGCTGAAAAGTTACTCAGCATATATCATTTTGTGTGTGATTTTTGATTTTCTTCGCTGCTCTGCAGCCTGTACTGATCTTTAAGGACCGCTTTACCTCCACAGACCGAACTCTACGGACGGTTATATAGCTCTACAGACTTTTACGGACTCTTCAAGATCCACTCAACGGGACACCTCGTTTTGCAGTCCAGACCACCACGATTGAAGACCCCTCGAATACTGCTGCGAACTGTACGTCTCGAGGTTTCCCAAGATAACTTATTTTTGGTATATGTAAAACATTGAGTTGGACATTTCTATTATATAACTGATATTTACTCGTATTTGTTTTGAGAATATACGGTATATGTAAATTTATTATTGTGTGTCAAATAAATCCATTTGTCCCGAAATCTTGTTTGTTGATTCACCTTATCCCAATTGAGGTAATAAAAAATAGTGTAACTAAGGCCGAATTCGGTAACTTAGCAAAGTCCCAACGCCGGGTACTTAGGTTGTGACAGTATGAAGTGTGGAACTGAAATTGATGGAGAAATCGTATACAACCTTTGCTACCGACGTGATGGAATCAGAGAGCAACGCGGAACTGCTAGAGCCGGAATGGAGAAGCAAGCTGGAAAAATTCTGTCGCTGTCCCGTGAAAAACTACCTCCTGATGAGATTGGTCAAAATATCGTAGTCAAAGTTCCAGATGTCGGAGGGCGGCTTGCCCTTAGGAGTGTTCTAGCTGTAGTTCTAAGCGTTGATGATTCCAGCTTGTATGAGTTGGAAACCAAAGAGGGCGTGCTGGAAAGACTTTATAGTCGTAATGAATTCAACTTCGCTGATTCAAATTTTATAACCGCATCGAACGTTCCAATTTGTTCATTAAATTTGAGAAAAGCGTCAGCTCTTTCGTCTGGATCAAAACATGGAGCTTTCATGTGCCATTGTAAGCGTTATCGTAATACAAAATAAACGGGTTTGAAGATTAAAACTAACTTTTCCGCATCTATGGCCCTGAACAATATTCTATCTTAAAATTGTTACTTGTATACACTTCGGGGGATGTATCGTGCTAACAAACCGAAATTTCTCCAAAAATAACCAAAAATTTTGTATATCTGGATTTATAGGACCCGCTGTACTCGCTCTAGTTAACTGAAAATCAATAGGGTACATCTGTGAGACAGCTTGAATAATATTCAATCATAAAATTGATCAATCGTATACACTCTGGAGGCTGTATCGTGCTAACTGCTAACAAACTGAAAATTCTCTAAAATAACAAAAATTTGATACTTCAAGTACCATAGCACCCGTTGTACTGGTATTAGTGAGCAGAATATCGATAGGGTTCATCTTTGAGACGCAGTGAATAATATCCAATCATAAAATTAGTCCTTTGTATATACTCCGGAGGCTGTATCGTGCTAACAAACTGAAACTTCTCCAAAAATGACAAAAATATCGTACTTAAAGTACTGTAGCACCCGTTGTATTAGCTCTGGTGAGGGTTCATCAGTGAGATGTGCTGAATAATATTAAATCATAAAATCGGTGACTTGTTGAACTCCAAAGGCTGTATCGTGCTAACAAACTGAAATCTCTCAAAAAATGGCAAAATGTCGTACTTCAAGTACCATAGCACCCGTTGTACTGGCTCTGGTGAGCTGAAAATCAATGAGGTTCATATATGACATGTCCTTAACAATATCCAATCATAAAATTGCTGACTTATGGCACTCCGTAGGCTGTATAGTGCTAACAAGACATGTAAGGAAAAGTGGCCGACGACAACGACGACGACGACATACCCTCGGGATTTTTTCTAAAAACCGTTTTTTCGTGATGTTGTTGATGGAAAACGTAAAAATAACTCAAAGAAAATTTCAAAATTCTAACTTTTTTAGGGTAAACCAATACTTTTCTCGCATATAGATAGGTTGGGCGGAAAAGTATAACTGCAGGGCCAATGAGGTGTTGTGCAATTCTAAATTCCACAATAATAGTGCCTACAAAAACAAGTAAATAGCTTATCTACCTGCGATTGAGTTAACCAAAAGTTTCATGTAGAAATAAGCCTACAATGAGGAGGATTGTGAAATCTTCATTTATTTCTGTAAATTTACTCAACATATTAAAAGCATGGTCGGTTTATGAGCTTACTAAATCGTCCAGAACGCGTCGTGGCTGTTTGAGCATTGTCCACGACACGTCGTGGTCAACAAGAACGGACACAACGCGAAACATTAGGTCATTTCGGTATTTGGTCGTTCGGCATCGTCCACAACGCGTTGCTGTCGTTTTTTCGCTCAGTAAGTGTTTTCGATGTTTGGGACATACACATGATTTTTTTAGTTATTTTTTTGGTCTTCAGCAAGAAAAACATGAAAAAACGGTTTTTAGAAAAAAATCCTGTGTATATCGTTGTCGTCGGCCACTTTTCGTAACATGTCTTGTTAACACGATACAGCCTCCGGAGTGCAACAAGTCACCAATTTTATGATTTAAATATGGTTCACAACATCTCACAGGTGAACCCTATTCATTTCCAGTACAACGGGTTCTATGGTACATGAAGTACCACAATTCTCGTCTTTTTTTGAGAAATTTCTGTTTGTTAGCCCGATACAGCCTCCGAAGTGTATGCAAATGACTTATTTTATGATTGTATATTGTTTAGAGTGTCTTACAGATGAACCCAATCAATTTTCAGCTCACCAAAGCCAGTACAACGGGTGCTACGGTATTTGAAGTTCCACATCTTTCTTTTTTGGAAAAATGTCGGCTTTTTAGCACGATGCGGCCTCCGGAGTGTAAAAAGTCACTAATTTTATGATTGATTATTGTTCAGAACATCTCACAGTAATTATTAGTTCACCAGTGCCAGTACAACTGGTACTATGGTACTTGAAATACCACTTTTTTGTTTTCTTTTTGCGAAATTTCGGTTTGTTAACACGATACTGCCTCCGGAGTGTATACAAGTGACCAATTTTATAATAGAATATTGTTAAGGGCATCTCATAGATGAACCACATTGAGTTTTATTTCACTAGAGTGTGTACAACGGGTGATATGGTAATTGAAGTACCACATTTTTGTCTTTTTTGGAACAATTTCGGTTTGTTAGCACGATACAGGCTCCGTAGTGTAACAAGTCATCAATTTTATGATTGAATATTGTTAAGGATATCTCACAGTAATTATCAGCTCACCAGAGCTAGTTCAACGAGTACTCTGGTACTTGAAATAACACATGTTTGTATTTTTTGGAGAAATTTTGGTTTGTTAGCACGATACAGTTTTCGGAGTGTATATGAGTGACCAATTTTACACACAGCTTCTCGCAGATGAACCCTATTTGTTTTCAGCTCACTAGAGCCAGTACAACGGGTGGTATCGTACTTGAAGTACCATATTTCGGGACATTTATGGAGAAATTCATGATTGGATATTATTCACGGTGTCTTACAGATGAACTCAATTGATTTTCAGCTCACCAAAGCCAGTACAACGGGTACTATGGTATTTGATGTACAACGTTTTTGTCTTTTTTGGATAAATGTCGGTTTGCTAGCACGATTCAGCCTCCGGAATTTATACAAATGACCAATTTTATCATAGGATATTTTTCAGGGCGTCTCACAGATGCGGAAAAGTTAGTTTTAATTTTTTAAACCATTTCTTTTTCTTACATTTACTAACCTCTACAAAAACACAATCTATATTCTGATTTTTGTGTATTATTGCTGTTGTAAGTACTGATCACAGAACGGTGTACTTTTGGTTCTTTCATTGGTAACGACGTCTCCTTTTCTACGTCCTTACACCAAGAAAAGGTAGCGTCCTTAAAAATTTGATTTGAATCCATAAGGAGGACAATCCTATATATAAATTTTAGGTAATCCAACGAACTTACCTGCTCTACTGAAGAAAAGCTGTCGTTCGCAATGTGGTAAGTTTCCTTTTAGAATTTTAAGTGTACCATCAGTTTAGATACCTAGGTATCGAGTTTGAGGTAAACTTTTTCACTTTGGGGAGTATCAGAAAATTGGCACCTTCATAAGTAGAACTAGTTTTTTAATATCGACCCATTAGTCCGATAGAATTAAAATACAATAGTACAAGGGAAATCGCACCAGCCTATTGGCATGTTACAATATACGTACTCATTTATTATTTTTATCAATTGAAACTGGAATTGACAGCAATATTAATGGAATCAATTATCGTCATAAACTCATTGCTCTACATTTCCTTAATCTTCATATTACTTTCAAAGTCTGACAATGTTTTTAAAATATGATCTCATACTCTCATTATGACGTGCGTCAATTTTTCTAGCGTAATACCTTTAAATAAATTGGAGCTGACTGAATATTTTCAAATAATAATACTATTTGTTGAATCGCGCAAGACAATAATTCCCCAGAGCCGGCAACAATGGGCAATAATTTGGGTTCGAATCAGCAACAGATGTCCCTTTTAAAATATTTCAATAATTATGACTTCACTTGTTGAAAATACCACAAACACATCCTATGTAAAAAGGTACCTGTAAAACGAAATTTGAATTTCATTTCAATAATAATAGCAGGTCGTGGTAATATTCAAATTAAGACAAGGGGGAATATCTCCTCTATTGACAGGTAGTAGAAAAATTACTTAATTGTATAGGGTGGTTCGTCCCTGATATCCGCAAGGGCAGTTATATACATACTATTATATATATATATATATATATATATATATATATATACTATTTTAATAAAGTGATCTATCTAACATCATCTGAACATACATATTTATAAATATTTTTTGTTAAAGTGAATATAATCAGGACACAAGCTCTCTTGAATATTTTATTCGAATAAATTCGTTGTGGTTTTTTTTAATTATATTTGTGTAAGAACTTTATGCAATAATGTGTGAAAAAATATTAGAAATCTAAATTAAAATAGTGAACTCAACACATTTGCCAAATATCTGAATGACAATATTGGTAATGTGTTAGGCAACAAATGAAAAAAATTATTTTTTCTATTAGTTTATACATTTTGTTGTTTTTAAAAGAATTCAGGTCAACAGATGGAAAAAATATATTGGCATCGACATCTCGTTAATAGTTTTAAATCAAATATATAGGGGGTAACAAAAAGGTAGGTACTGTAGTAATTTAATGTAGACTCTGTTTCACGAGAGAAGAAGTTGGAACATTGACAATCGCAGAAACCAAATTCTGTCCTGTTTATCTACGTCGTTTAGTAACGACCACTGGCGTAGAATATCGATAACCATTTTATTATTTGACATATCTTCGTCGTTATGCAGAACCTTCATTAATCCAAAAAATGTGTGGGTCGTTTATATAGTACTTTGAAGTTTTTTGTGGTGTCGAGATAGGCCTTTTGATATCCTAATGTATGTTGCAATATTTTAGATATAAAATAAGGTAAAAATGGCAACTTTTTGTGGCTTGGTAGGATTTTGAATTTTGCAAAGCGGGTATAAGGTAAAAGTAATGTGATGAAAAAAAGGAGATAATGAAGTTCCAAACTATTAATTTAATGAAGTTTCTATTTTAATGTACATCATCTACTTCAAAATCTAAATCTTCAACATTGTAACCCTCAATATCTTCATTTATATTGGCACCCGGCAAATTTTGATAAAAAGGCAATGCATCTGCAGGAATAAGAAATCATTTCCCTCAAATTCTGCAATTTGGCTTCAGCGTTAGGCTTTCCGTTGGCCACAGTGGTGTCAAATCGTTAAACATTTCTCCGTTACTGGATTTACTTCGAAAAGTTGTTTCGATCGAAAGTTTTTGAAAGGGTTGTGTAAAATCATGAAAAATCACTCATATTTACAGAAAACTACCTACCTACTTGGATGCATCTGGTTCTATATTAAATTTATATCAAGTGGATTGGTAGCTTTCTGCAAATACTAAGTATATTACCAAGTAGTTTGATAGGTTCCTGCAAATTAGAAGTTTGAACAAAAAGAATATGTGGGTTAGCATTTTATAGTTTTATGAGATATATAATTAATTGAGGCTTGGTAGGTTTTTACAGAATAAGGAACGCGTATTTTATTACCCAAATACGCACCCAACCAAATATCTGGTATATTGTGGGTGGATCCTTTTCTGCACAACGCCGTCAATCTGATTTTGGGAAGCAATTATTCATTTGTTGAATATTTTTGATTTTGTATATTTTAAGACGTTTAGCTAGTTTATAAGTGAGTGATGTGTGCTTAATTTAATATAAAAACATGTGTTCTAAAAATCTTGTAGGTACCAGAGGAAATTTTTTCCAAAAACAAGGCCGGCAGCTTGCAGGAAATGTTGCAATAGGTATTCATGTAATCTGAAGCGGAACTTGGAATTCAAATTCCCATACAAAATCATCGGTCAGTCAAATAAAAAATAATGTATGACATTCAGGCAGATCAATAGAAAAGTAGTTAATATAAATGAATTCTTCTAATTTCTATGATCCATGTTTTATTTCTAAAGAAAATATTAATACTTATAAATTATCTCATACACAGAAAAACACTATTTTGCATATTTACACCAAGACAAGTTTATAAAGTGTTACATTTTTTTGATTTGTAAAATACATATTTTGAACTGACTTTGCTATACTGAAAAAGTCAAATAAGTACATTTATTATTCATTTTCACAATGCAAATATAGCTGATTTTTAATAATTATATTTTTAAATTACAAAAAGCGAACTCTAAAAGCAACTGGTGTGAGTAGAGGTACTTACGCAATAAAAAACGAATCTTTAGCAATTAAAAGAGGGGCATCTACATCCTTTGGATCTCTTCGCCAAAGTAGATCAAGGAAAAAAAGGTAATGAAAGCACTAAAATTTGAAGAACAGCACATTATTCGGGATATCATTTACAATTTGTACATCCTGCAGAAAAGAACAAGGTTTGATAAAACTAAATAATCATAAAGATACTATAACTAATTACAAGAAACTTTTGCCGGTTTGTCCATAGCTCAAATGTGACTAGTATTACAACTAATGAAAAACTCAAAGTCAAAATGTCACAAAGTTATTTTATTATAATGAAGTTTTACAAAGCCTCCATAAGCTGAGCAACTAGTTTCGGCCCACAATGGCCATCTTCGGGCTACAAAGAATGTCTGGGTTAAGGAAGAGAACATTAGACAATCTGTATATCTTACCTAAATGGGGTAACAAACGTTCACACATAGCGCCGATGAAGGGAAGGATGTTAGAAATGGGGGTTAGAAAATTTTGGTAATTAAGGTGTATTTAGAAAAATATTTTAAACTTAGGATTTGAGTTGTAATATCTTGTGACAAACAGAAAAATAGGGGGAGGCGAGAAATTATGGAAAGGAAGTGAACTGGTAGAAAAACAAAAATTACGAAAACGTTGTATAGTTGTAGGTAGGGTAGAGGAACAAATTTGAACTACAATTCAATATAATTAGAGTCCTAATAAGAATGGGAAGGGGGATATTTCCCCTTAATTAATAGATACCAACCCTTATTACAGGCATGGAATATGGAGGTGTTAAGGAGACGAGAAGAGGTTGGCAAATATAATATCCAACATCTAAATAAGAAAGAAGGGATAACTAAGCGGGGAAGGTCAATCCTTAGAACAGAAAATTGGTTATGGAAACCCGTGGATAGGGATGTAATAAGCGGTAAAAAGGTCAATTTGAGGAAGGAGAACGGCTTTTTATGTTGTTCACTAAGATTGAAGTAAGCTAAGGACCAATAAAACATGGCTAAAAGTATCATATAATGTTGAACCATTGTGATATAGTGAATACAAGTCAATAACACAATGAAACTGAAATTAAATTCACAACTATACAATTATGTTCAGCGAAATCACTTTATGACACACGAACAATGATATGAAGTAGACAATATTGAATATATATCCGGCAGGAGCGTAATTAGAGGAAATATGTCAAATATCCATGTAGACCAATGAGATAGAAAATTTGAAAAACATATAGGTAATTGTACATTTGGAGCAAAAGAAAACGTAGTAAAGTTCAGTAGCAAGAAAGATTAGGTTACTGGAAAGCGCAACAACTATAAACGTATGTTACCCCCGAAATAAAAGCTAACGATACAAATTATGGTAAAAGTTAGCGTAAACAAAATTTACTCAGTGAAAGAGAAGAAGACTAGTCAATAAACGAAAAGTAGTAGCAAAGAATACACCAACAACAAGAAGCGAAAGCCGGCATAAATCATTTGATGTTTTGGGGGCAAAATTTCGTGACCTTCAAACTGACGTTGACAGATAACTGAGCATCTTTACTTGACTTTACACTAAGAAAAGTGTTCAAAAAATGTGAATTAAATCTTACCTACACGCAAAAAAGTGAAACCAAAGAATCTCAAATAATAATTGCTTATTTTTATGGCGTGTTTCGACAAATTTTTTATTGTCAAAGACAGATTTAAGCATTCAACCGTGTAATATTTTGAATGTTGGTTGATAATTGGTGAAAACTCATTAAAGATGAAGAAATACCAAAGTATTATTTTCACAATAGGTCTGTTAAACTTAATTTATGAATTGTTAAAGTTATTCTAACAGCTAAACAAACAATGTGAAAAATATACTTTAGCATTTCTTCATACATAAAATTTAAGCTTCGGTTTTTGGAGTTCCATCCATTATTAAAAATAACGAGCTATTGTTTAACCAAATGATTTTTATTTTCTATATTGTTATCGAAATTATATGTGTAAGTATGTGAAGGTGTCCATCGAATTCATTTTTTTTCCATCTTTTCAATCATGCTTTTGATTCAATGTTCGTCATGTAAATATGTTGTATTGTCATGCACTTGTTTTCACGGCACGCTGGATTATTAGCCACCGTAATTTTAACGTCAAACTTGTCACCGGTTTTCATTCAGTTTTTATTTTTGAATGAATTTACATCATGTAAATTATAATTTAACACCCTT
The DNA here is from genome assembly GCA_963921935.1 of Galeruca laticollis. Lineage (NCBI taxonomy): Eukaryota > Metazoa > Arthropoda > Insecta > Coleoptera > Chrysomelidae > Galeruca > Galeruca laticollis. The sequence goes on along the minus strand of OY998175.1, from coordinate 158,136,148 downwards.
CCAATAGGGTTATTTTAATGTTTTTAATTCAATGACTTAATCATAACAATGATTCAACTTTGAACATGGTTCTTTATCAACTGGATGGTTTCGACACCTATTTTTTAAATGACGTAAGTTCAACTTTTTTAAATTGTTTTTTCAAAATTTCACAAACTTTCTAATTTTCATAGGACAGCTTTGAGAATGGCTTAATAGCCGGAAGCGCTTAGCTGGAAATTAATAAATAAATACACACTGAGTATTCGTCGTTTTCATTCACTCAATTTACATCTAGTGTGTACACCATATCAACAGACAGTTATTTTCTTTGTTAGTTCAATATCTTGAGTTTTTGCTTATGTTATTAAGCTTCTTCAGAATATTGATTATAGGGTTATTGGATATTGCCAGGTTTTTTATTAAGTATTTGGAGCTCAGCCATTCCCTGCGATATTTGAGGGGCATTTCACCGTTTTCTGATAATAAGGCTGGGATTGGTGTTGAATTCATGTTGCCTGTAACTATTCTTAATTCCTGGTTTTGAAGTTTGTCCAACGTTGTTTTATTCTTTTTTGTGTTTTTGTGAGGGTGAAAATCTGGCTACCATAGTCCATGTGACTAAGTACTATTCCTTTGTGAAGTATTTTCAGTGTGAGGAGATCACAGCCCCACCAAGTACCGCAGAGAGCTCGCATAACGTTTAGTCCTTTACATATTTTTGTTTCTATGTATTGTATATGTGCATTCCATTTAAGGTTTTGATGCATGTACATACCTAGGTATTTACCTTTATCCACCCATTCAATAGTTTCAGAGCTTATTTTTATTTTGGGGATAGATCTTTTTATGATTCCTTTACTAAACGATACTGCATGAGATTTATTGGTTGATAGTTTGAGATTTTGTGTGTCTAACCATGTGTTGAGTTTTTCTAAAAATGTATTTAAATTATTTACCATTTGACTCACATTTGATCCAGCAATTATCAGTACCATGTCATCTGCATATTGAATGAGATTAACATTTTTAGGGAGGATATCATAAATAGGTAGGGTACAGAGATTAAACAGGATTGGACTAAGGGGAGATCCTTGGGCTAGTTGTCTTGGACGAATATGACTCTGTTATTTATAAAAGCGTAAATTAAGTTTATTATATATTTAGGTAGGGCTAGGTTTATTAAAGTTTTGTACATAAGTTGGATATTAACTGTGTCGTATGCAGCTGAGAGATCTAATAAAAGGCCTATGGTATATTCATTGGCTGTATAATTTATAAGGATATGAGAGGTTAGAAACGTTAAACAGTCCATACAATTTTTATTCCTTCTAAATCCAAACTGTAGGGGATTGAGTAATTTTTTGTTTTCTACATACCATTCCAGCCTGTTTTTTATTAGTGATTCTAGAAGTTCACCCACACATGAAGTTAGAGCAATTGGTCTATAGTTCGTTGCTACTGATTTGTCTTTGTAGGGCTTTATGAGAGGAAGAATAATTGTTTGCTTCCATGTGTGTGGAACGGTAGCAGTTTGCATGCAATCATTAAAAAATTGTACTAGATCCTTAGACAAAGATGTTGGCATATGCTTAATCATAGAGTATGAAATTTGGTCCATACCTGGTGCGGAGACTTTTTTTGACTCTATTGTGAATTTATATTCCTGATAGGAGAATGGTTCAATTTCTGTTGATATGGATGTTTGTATGTTTTCGGTAATGATAGGTGGGCATTAGGAGGATAAAATTCCTTGAGCCAGAATGCCAGGTGGAAATTGATTTGATAGGTTGTTGTGAGGTGTACGATTTGAAGCTTTATTGATTTTATTCCAAATAATTTTTAATGGAGAGTTACGGTTTATTTTTGCACAGAAGTTGCGAAAACTGTTCTTTCTTTTGGACTTGAGAAGTTTTCTGGTAGAAGCAATGGTCCTTCTAGCTGCTATAAAGTTTTCTATCGTAATGCAGTTGGTAAATGTTTTAATTGCAGATTTTCTGCAGTTGATGGATACTTCACAGGAGTTATCCCACCAAGGGATATTGTATTTTTGGTTGTGTTTGATTTGATAAAATGGTATTGCCGCATTTGCTGCTTTTATAATATTATCTTGGAATGTTTTATATTGAAAGTGGGTTGGGGGTTGGGGGGTTCTACAGAGGTGTTCATAAAAGGTGTTCCAGTTAGCTTTTTTATAGTTTCTTATTGTGGTTACTATCTGATTGGGGTTGTCTTTATTATTGAAATAAAGTTTGCAGATGGTTGGGTAGTGATCACTACTTCCAGGGTCTAGGAGGACTTCCCAGGTAGCATATGGAGTTAACTCAGAAGATATTAGGGTAACATCCACCACAGATTTATCCTCACTCGGTGAAGACAATCTGGTAGCCTGTCCATCATTTAGATATACTAATTGGAGTGACTCTAAGGAGTCAATAATGTTTCGACCATTAATACTTATTTTCTTGCTCCCCATGCGGGGTGGTTGCAATTTAGATCTCCCATAATAAGTAGGGGTTTCTTGAATTGCTGAATAAAATGGATCCAAATATTTACTCTGAGTATTGAGCTTGGTGGGCAGTATATATTTGGAATATTAATGTTATGTTGTGGTAGGTGTATTGCCTGTGTTTGAATATTTATATTGTCAAAGTTACTTTGGTAGGTTATTGGAATGAATTTGATGGTATTTTTTATTAGAATAGCTGTTCCACCGTAGCCATCGGCTTTGTCGTTTCTGAGAATTTGAAAGTTTCTGCATGATATATTATAGTTTTGTTTTAACCATGTTTCATTTAGTGAGATTATATCAGGATTATGGTTTCTAATGATTACTTTCAAATTATCTGTGTTGGAGTTGTATGAACGTATATTCCACTGGATTGCAGTTAGTAGAGTGAATGCGAATAGAATTCAAATATTACACAGGAGATCAGAACATGTCTGTGTCGGACAGGTCCATATAATCCCCTGAGGTATTTTGTTCTTTGGTGTATGGTGATAGAGGTGTACATGTTTGTGCTGTGTTTATTTCTGTTAGCTGACCCACTTCTTGCTGGGGTGTAAGATAATTATTTGAAATCAAATTTCCTATAAACGTTAACACAAGCTCTCTGTGGGATTCTGATAAGAATGATATTGCTTGTACTACATTGAGTTGGAGTTTTTCTTCTTCCTCTTTTCTTGCTAATTGTTGGGGCTGTTCACTATGTGATGTCGTTTTGTTTCCTATATCTGATCTGCCATTTGGATTATTTAGGAATTTGGTATGTGCGGCTTTGTCGTAGCCTGTTTGTCTTTTTCTTTTGCTGTTTGGGGGTGTTGTGGCTACTTGTACATAAGATGCTACTTCGGGAGTTGTGGATATTGTTGCTAATCTCCTCTCATGTACTGGAATTGAGTTGGCCTGTTCTTTTGAATAATTTTTTCATAGAGTTGGAAAGTTTTCTAGGTCATTTTTTGGTGGGCTGATGGGAGAATTGGATGGTATTTGTTGGCTAGCTTCGTAATATGAGATGTTTGAGAATGCCATTAGTTGTTTAATGTGTTTTTGTCTTATTTGTTCTTTGCATATTTTATCAACTGATGAGTGATCATTATTTTTGCAGTAGATACAATATAAATTGCAGCTTGAGGCATTGTCATGGCTTTTACTGCAAGTTTTGCATTTTGCTTTGCCTCTGCATTGATGTGTGCTATGTCCATAAAGTAAGCAGTTATAGCATTGAATTACAGGGCTTATATATGGAGTTACCAGGGTTGGAAGGCCATATACTTCCACTTCTCGTGGGATGATTTTTCCTGCAAAAGTTAAACACGGGATGTACTTTATATTTCCATCAACGATCGCTCTTCTATTCATTCTCTTGGCATGTAGCACCTTACAATTATTGATGTTTGTTGTTGTAAACTGAATTATTTCTTGTTCTGTAAGGGTCATATCTACAAATCTTACAATACCTTTGCTTGATACATTGTGACTTGGTATATATACTTTTCATAACCCAAATTTTCCCAGTCTTGCTCATTATTAAAGTTGTTAGCACCTTCTGCATTCTTGAAAGTGTCTCCCATTCGGTTTTTACCCTTTCTGGTGAATTTTATAACATCTTGTAGTTTCAAGTTAAAGATAGTTTTGGCTATACTCATAATATGTAAATTACCCACATTTCCTGACTTTCCCTGAATATATACTTCAAACGGGGGAGAGCTATGTGAAGTGTATGAGATTTTTGTTCTATTAATTTGTGATATATTTTGGTCTTTGTCATTATTTTTATCAGGAGGTTCGGGAGGTTTATCTCCCGCCATTTGACTTACTTTTCCCCCCTTTTTTTTCTTAGTATGGGTTTTATATATATCTAATAGAAATAAGATGGAATTTACTTACTTAGGTCAAAGGAAAAGGATTCGACACAAAAAGTGGTTAGTAACTCACCCTATCTACTATAATCGATTAAATCACACTTATATTCAACGATAAATCCGTATTCATAGTTAAATTCACTCAATCGACGTAGGATTTCACCTCGATTCCAGATAACCTCATATACATATAAATTATGGATATGGATAATTTAACTCAACCTTAAAAAAAAATCCAATTTCAGGTTCTTGAAATTAAAACAGCTCTGGAAAGATTATAGTATTTTCTAAATCTTTTTGAAATGCACGAAGATATGGAAGATAAAAGTTTTGATCTAATTACCAGTTATATGTTGTTGTCAATACCTTCAACTTTATATAATAAAACATGGAATTGTATCCTTAGGTAATTCGTTCTTTATTTAGGTGTCTAAAATGAGTAAGTTATATTCAAAATGCTACAATGTTGAAGAAACAACTCAAAATAACTACCTATAAATTACTATAAATTATCAACAGGTTTTGCAACTGACAGGATGTTGCAGGAGAGTGAATTTGTTTCAGATACTGCCAGCACTACATTAGAAGAGGATTTTTATATAGATGAGACATCCGTAACTGAATTTAATTATCAAAAAGAAGTAACCTTTATGTTATACCCTCTTATATTAGGAATGCTGGGAAACAATAAAATTATGTTTCACCTTTTTCGTTCGTGACCATTCTCATACTGAAGCAAGTTTTTCAGTGACTAAACTCGAATTTAAATTTAAGAAACACGCCAATATCTTAAATAGCCATTATGACAAATGCAACGCAATCCACCGAATCAAAAACAAGAATTATTCATATTTAAAAATTACTCCCACATTTGAAAGTTATGCATTTAAAATTCTTTTCACATTCTACCATAATTTTTTCAGCAAACATAATCAACATAATGAATGATTATATTATCACCATCAAACAAATTAGAACGGAAAGCTATCATTAGACTATTAAATAATAATCGGGAGTAATTCATGACATCTTATGAATACCCAAATATATGTACATAAACAATAATCAGTATTAGGTATGTGGCGTTTAATAAGAGTCTGAATACATTAACACTATACCGCACGCTTATGTTAAACTATGTAAATCAGAAGAGGTACTTTACTGTTCGACACACTGTTCCTCGCACGGTTTTGAGTGAAAGATTAATAGTAGGCAGGTCAGTGAGAGGACTAACTATTCGACCATGTATATATTTACTATAATCAGGGGTGTAACTCATTTATATTTTTTGAAGGAAGTTTTAAAAACTAGGAATTTCACATCGTTTTGTCGAAATTAAGTTGAAATGTAATGTCGATACTAGCACGAAAAGAATAATTTGTTACTTTTTATAACCAACCCTTCATCAAAATGAAATAAAAACTGGAAAATTTGAAATTAAAATCAAATACTTTTACTTTGACTTTATTGGAATTTCACATTGAGAGGTTTTCAAAGAAAATTCTTGAAAAATTATCTTACACTTAAAACCGAAATATGTTTTTACTCAAATACACAACAAAAAAATTTTTTAGGGCGTGTCAATTCATACAAATAAAGTTTGTTGTTTCGCCATGTGATTTTCTTGCAGTGCAGTGGAGACTAAGACAACATGAAAGAAGTGCTGAACAACCCCCAGAAGATGGATGGACTGCAGCGGGTTGTAACGGGTATCGAATAGCTAGAGGCAGATAGCTAGAGACAGAAAAGAATGGAAAATAAGAGAAGACACCAGGAGTGGATGTAGAAAGGCTGATAAAGTACAAAACATAGATATATTTATATTTTGACAGATTGTTTAATGGCTTTTAAAGGACAGACTGCGTGGGTTTGGCAGATTCTGACACAATTTTGTAATGCTCAGATAAAAGTACGAAAGCGTTGACATTGTGACTTATGACTTTTTGAAGTGTCTGGCCAGTGTTAGGGGATATCAAGATGGTCGATTTCCTAGTGAGAATACAAGGTGGATACAATGGATATTTATGCTATTTCTGCTTATCCGAGCAACAGCAACAGCTCAAACAGACCGAAGTTTAGATAGGAAAATATGATACCAGAAATTAACCAATTGTCAAGCTTGATCATATAATGGTGCCTTCATTTCATGAAATAATTAAGTATGGTGCAGCAATTTGTTACTTAGACACGATCCGAAAGCTTTTCAATAATTGAAGAGCTTTTTTGTTAAATTATCAGATGCTAATTGAGAGTGAACAATTCGCAATATTACTGAATACATACAAAGAACAAGCTTGTCTTAAAATAGTGATGCAGGGCTTCCCTGGCAATCCAAAAGTTACAAATTAAAAAAGATCATATCTAAAATGCTTGCAAAAAGTCCCTCAGAGTACATATTCTGTTGTATCGATAGTGGAGGAGTAGAACATGGCAGGATAGCCATGTGTCATATGTAATGATGACAGTTGATGGATAACAAACATAAATTTCAAGATGATTCCATGAATTGAAGTTATTGCGGACTTACCCCAATCTGGATAATAAGGTGGAATTAAACATCTCGACAAGTATCACTGGGTTTTATTTACACACTTAAATTAAATCTAATACATTACCTTTAATTTACTAAGGACGGTCAAGTTCAATTCGTACCAATAACATACATTGTGATTCATTAGTAACGGTAAAATCAGAATAGAATATTGATTGATTCCTAGATGTTGACGATTCTCTTTTTTATAGTAAATATTTGTATAGCGTTTTTTATACGTTCACGATTAGTTGAAAATATATCTTATTAACGTGTGTTTTGTTTATTATTATTAGTTAAACAATTGTTCAAGTTGTATCAACATCGGAACGGTCTGAGTTCATATAAGTTAATAGGAATTGTTTCTGACCTTCGGGGTTAATACCCAATGCTGATTTATATCAGTTTGAAGATGATTTATTCATATTGTAGTGTTAATATTTTACTGAGTTCTTATGAATTCACATATGAAGTGGAATTTCAATTAAATTAACAAATTTAAACAAAATCCACTGCGCCGCTCATATGGTAGGTACAAAACCGAAGTAGACTAATTAATTCCACAGACTGGATTTTTACGTTTCAAAAGAGGGCCTTAAAATGCTTCACTTTAGTTCTGGTAACTGATAAATAAAATCTTCGCCATATTACCTTTGACAAGGTGAAAATAAATATAGAAACTTTAGGAAAACCTTTTGATTAAAGCCTACCTGAACTTACGCACTGTTTTTTTCATTATAGGGAAACATTGGTAGACTGGGGAAAAACGACGTATTTCCAGCGTCTGTAGATTTTTTACGCGGATAGAAAAACGCCAAAACCACAAATACCGAGGCTTCCTTCCTTTTTTGTGGAACACATTTACGGCGTATTTTTTATACAGTATGTACAAAAGTCTGTTACATAATATTCGGCTGAGTAGTTGGAACGTTCACTTATTGTAATAAAAAATTGTGAGTGTTTCTTATCAAGTCCATAGGAAATTTTGTAAAACTGGTACGGTTTCTTTCTACTTCGTAAATGTGATAGCCATTACAGCTCAAATATGTATTTTTGAAGGAATTTTGTGGATATTTTTAGTAAATTTATGCGGCCTTTTTATGGTTAGATTTTGGTTTAACTTTGTGAACTTTTTTTGTTATATTTAGGGTTATTTTTTGAAAACAGATACGGTTTTAATTAGCCTATTTCAGTATCATTTCACTTAATTTTTATGAAAAAATATCTTGTTATTGGATTAAACTATTTTAAAAAATTCTACGTTTTATTATACGTATATAAGGAAAAAACTCCAACTAACACACAAACCTCTGTAGTGTGCGTTAAGCTGTTAGATTGCCCAGGAAAGACAGTCTGTGCTCGCCGACGACTAGCTTCTGGTTGAAGAAGGGGCGAATTCTTCAAATAATAACAAAGTGTTCACAGAAGACGCCAGAGAAGTTTTGTGGCAAGCACCCAAGACTTCTTCAAGTCAACCCGAAACTCCTCTGAGGGGAATGATACTTTCTCCAGGCTTCAAAAGGTTAACAAATGAAGTTTAAAATAAAACCAGCAAATATCCACCGTTTGAACGTCAATCGATTGGACCTTGATTCTCTTTTCCAAGAAAAATATTTAACGATTTACAGCAAATAAACTGAACCCGAACTTTAGATGAAAGAATAAAATTGAAAATTGTTGATTGTTGGTTTTGAAGAGAAGCGTCGTGTGTGGTGAGCACGACGACGATGAAAGCAATTTTTTTAAAAATTAAGGTTTAAAAAAACCGGAAAACCAATAAATAATTAAACAGTCATAAATAGTAATGAGTATAACGTTAAATATTAACAACTCAAAAAACGCTAGCGTGATAAGTTTGTGATAACGTCTACGAGAACTTGGTGATCTAACAATTTATCTTTATTAATTTGACGATGACCATATGATTTGCTGAGAGGAGGAACTCTTCATAAAGGAATAATTCCAACACAATATGTTTGATTTTCCATGTCGGATAGAGAGGCTGTTCTATCTATATCACTACCAATGTCTTATTTGACTTCGTGAACTAAAACGAATTAACAAGGAACTTTCATTACTCTAAATGTATTAAAATTCTGTTCATATATATACAAACATTGAAGTTAGTTTTAGAGTGTTAGGTTAGATACAACATTACAATTTTGATTCTGAGTATTATATAGTTATTTAGGTACAATCAATCTCCACTGAGTCACTAATATCATTAATACTAACAAATTAAGTAATTACTTACCACTTTATCATCATTTAAACAATAATAACTCATCAAATTTGATACAATATTTTCATATTTTACCAATTTGCGATGCTTTTAAGAAAACGGACCAAATCTTGAACCTCAGTAAAGAGTAGAGTTGGGATTGATTAAGGGCAACGGTGATATCCCAGTTCCATAGCGTTAATAGTTATATATTTCAATTTTATGCATAACAAAACAAGTGATCATTTAGTTATGAGAATTATTTTTGGATGTTGTACAAAGAATTATGTATTCTAATTGGAAACTCGTTATTCTTCAATTCACGAGAAGGAGAATTAATTAACTACAAGAGATTTTTGCTTATATAATTGATTAGATATTTACTTTTCGACTTTTTCTTTCCTCAAATGTTCTCAATCTATCAGATTCCTGTTGCTGACGAGCGTTTGTGCCGAACACATCCCTGAATTATTTAACAGAAGGATACAACTACTACTAGCATCAGATTAAATTGAACTGGTATTAGAAATTAACCATACGAGTTCTGGCGCCCATAATAAAAATATCAACAATAATAAATTCAAATGTAACAAACAAATTAAATATTTTTCTTTGCAAGCTCAACATAAAATAAACAAATTTAATATTTACAATAATAATTAAGTAAATAAATAGATATTAGCATATATTAATCAAATAAATATGTTACATAAATTAAATATATATCAAATTCGACTCCACAACGTGGCGCATTAAAAAAAACATAATATATATATATATATATATATATATATATATATATATATATATATGTATACATGTATATATATAATGCGTGAAATGTAAACATCAAGCAACAAAGTGATTCGTGGGTATTTCACGCAGACAGAGGGGCTACTCATTAGCCGACCTCAGTACGGTATATCCAAGCAAGTGAGTAAAACTTGGGGAGTTAAGCTGTTGACTGAAGCATCAGAAAATACAACGGATTCCAACAGGACAGCCAAACGTAACATTTGTGTGATCAATATTGGAAGATCTCGAGTTTTCGAGACAACAACCAACATCGATATGAAGGCGCATATAGCCCTCCCTAAAATTTCCGACCCAGAGTAATGAAATAACAACAAGATGTACGACGAATGCGTAACATGTAAACAATAAGCAACGAAGTGATTCGTGGGTATTTCACTCAGAAAGAAAATAGGGCTACTGAAAGAAGTGGTAACCGCTGGCATGCATGTTTCTGACTCATTAGCCGTCTATAAAATTCGAGATCTTCCAATATTGATGACACAAATGTTGCGTTTGGCTGTCCTGTTGAAATCCGTTGTATTTTCTCATGTTTCAGTCAACAGCTTTGCTCCCAGGTTTTACAGCCTTAGTTGTTTATACCGTACTGAGTTTCATACATAACTAGTTACGTAGTTAAAGGGTTGGTTTACCCCTAAAAAAGAGGGTTTTTAGGAAAAAAAATGTTTTGTGTATGTCGTCGGCCACTTTTCGTAACATGGTCTTGTTAGCACGATACAGCCTCCGGAGTGCAACAAGTTAACAATTTTATAATTCAATATTGTTCAGGACATATCGCAGATGAACTCTATTGATATTCATCTCACCACAGCCAGTATAACGGGTGCTATGGTACTTGAAGTACGACATTAATGTCATTTTTGGAGAAATTTCAATTTTTAGCCCGATACAGTCTCCGAAGTGTATACAAGTTACCAATATTATAATTGGATATTTCTCAGTGTGAGTCACAGAAAAACCTTACTGATTTTCAGCTCAGTAGAGCGAGTACAATGGATCTTATAAACCCAGATATACTACATCTTTGGTTACTTTTGGAAAAAATTCGGTTTGTTACCGCGATACAGGCTCCAAAGTGAATGCAAGTGACAATTTTATCATAGTATATTGTTCAAGGCGTCTAACAGATGCGGAAAGTTAGTTTTGATCTTTAAAACCATTTATTTTACATTGAGAAACCATCATGAAACACGAAAAATTGTGGATCTTTCTTAGTAAAACTGAATGAGAAATATAAATTTTATCAAAAACATACCAATAAAATGTATTCATTTGTGTCTTTTCTATATTAGATATCTTACTTTGTTCTGAATAAAACTCATTTCCTCCGTGAACCTAAACATTTCTTTCTTGTGATATTTATAAATTTGAAAATGAAACTGTATTTTTATTTGTCTACCGCTTTTCTTTCCCTAAAAGTGTGTTCAGAATATCAATTTTTTCCACAATTGAACCATATGTTATCTCTGTGATGATGGGCCCATGTTCATAGTTTGGTTAGATCCCCCATGTTCAATATGATGTGCTCTCCCCGCTCCCCTCTTGATCTATCGTAACAAACAATATTAGCTCGTGGTCTTTACGATTTTATGAAGGATTAATTGGGGATGTGATATAGATACTGAAGATATAAAAGCTGTTTTTGGTCTCTTATTATATGGCAGGTGTTTTGAAATGAAGATATATCAATCTGAAAGACCTATGGGCTACTGTTGCAATAGCACCGGATTTATTTAGGCTGGTAATGTTTCACGATATTCACACAAGAGCTCAAAGGAGTAAATTCGACAAACTTGCCCCAATAAGAATATGTATGAAAATGTTCAAGAAACATGCCAGTTTTGATCCAATCTGAACAACCTTGGGTATAGCTTACGCATGCCTACTTTTTAGTCAAAATATAACAAACGTGTTCATTAGATATGCCCATAACCACTGATTTCTCTGTAGCGTTAATTCGACGGTCAATCCAGTACTATTGGATCCAATTTTTCGACGTTTTAGCTGTTTTTGGCCTTCCTGAATGCCCACCATCATTCACCACGCTTAAATTCAGCTACCCACAATTACACACTCGCAAATGATAGTACAGAGTCTCTATATAAAGCGTACAACTCATATTTGATTTCCATGGGTGCATTGCCTTTCAAATCAAATATTTAATGACAGCTTGGTACTCCATTTTTGTGAAACTACTTACTAAAGTGATTGGCAAACAACAAATGACCGTGCAAAATGGCTGAAATTGCAAGGAGCGTTTTTCATCACAAGCGCCAACATTTTTTCCACCTTCAGTTGAAAAGTTTTACCATCAAATAGGAACTGAAAAAAAAATACTGACTCATCTAAAATGTTACGAGAATTGGAGATGAAAATTGTATCTAAAAAAATAAGGTCACACAATCAATTGCGCATCAGAAGGGATTGACTAACGATTATTACAACAGAATATGGTATCGATAAAACAGATGTTCGATGACAAAAAAAACTTAAGTTTATTCTAAATAGTATCGTTTAGTGCAAACCTTCACCTGAAGGCATCAATATCAACCTGTCCTAAGACCAATATAAAAAATAACTTTCTACAAAAGCTCATACCCGTCAATTAACTACGAAACTCGAATTAATTATAATAATGACGGGCTCTAAATATTTAAATTAGACAAGTTACCGACATAAAAACTCAGAGGTACATTTACATAATTTTTAGTAATGCCCACGTTACATCACTTCGTTTTCATTTATTTATCTTGATGAGTACATGACTTCTGAAATTGAATCAATTGTTAGCATACAATAACATAAAAAACCGGATGGCAAGTTGGCTGACATGAATTGAAGAGTGAACATTCTTGGAAAATCTACCTAGTCACAAATAAACAATTAAAACAGGTATAGTTAGACGCTAGAACATGGAGAAAAACATTCAACAAAAGATGAACAATAAAAACATCCCTTAGGATCTATGCAGTTTAAATATGAAATACCTAGACATTACAAAACGACATGCTGACTAATATAAAAAATTCGTAATGAATAAAATGACAGAAGTCGTGGAATAACAGTATTAAGATAACCTCTCTACCACAGCGAATTAGATTCTATAGATTTAATATGGACGCAAGTAAAAAGTAAAAGGTCATTGGCACGAGAGAACAGAACATTTAGAATGGTGGATGTAGAATGTTACCTGCAAGAAGATATTCCCGGTTACTGCTGAAGACTGGGAAAAACGCATCAACCTTGTTTTGGAAGAATAACAATAAATTGTGTCCCAGTCGAATCTGAGGTTAAAGATTAGACGGAAGTTTTTGTTTTGTTTTAGTTAGTCCACGCTTCGGCTTTTCTATTTTGCATGTAAGAACAAGAACACAAAAAGATCTAAAAATTTAAAAATACGAGAAAATTAAGCGATGTAAAGATACAACAAAATTAACAAATCGACGCTCGCAAATTATAACTTCGTAACTTTTTCCAGAAAACGATGTGTTAATGAAACTTTTTATTTTTCAGCTGCATAAACATACATAGCAAAGAAAAACCGATTTCTATTTTGACCAGCGCAGTTATCTGTGTAAAAACCAAAGGTATTTACGCCCTTCTAAGTCTGATTTTTTATATAATCGAGAACAAAGCTACCTATTTCGTTGGCACCTCTTTTTGCAATGCTTTCATGCCATACGTAACAGTGGGCTTTCATATTGCCAATGTCAAACAGTGTTAAATTATAGGTGCTATATTTCAATTTATAGTAAATTATACTGACGTCTTTATAGGGAGTTATTATTATCTTCTGTAAATCATAACAGGCTACGTACAATTATTTGTCTTCCTTCGCTTGCTGTTTGTCGTTTTCTTTTCGTTTTCTATCATCTTCTTTTTTTGCTTGGTGTTTTATTCTTTTAGTCTCTAATTCTGCCTTTTTTTCATCGTCTGCTAATATGTACTTGTCGCATACCTCACATTGGTCTTTCTTGGGCAAAAAGAATCCAATATTGTATTAATGTTTAAAAACATAGCGGAATTGTCTGCATGTAGCAACTGGAATGAATATCTTTCTCTTTAGCCCAGTCCATATACAACCTATACATTTGAGCTATATCGACTTGAAGATGGCAGGAACTTTACTACAAACTCTACCTCTATTATCTGGACTTCCAATTTTATTTCTATTAAGCTTGGCCATAACAGTTCTCACCCAAATATCAGTTATACTGAGAGTATTTAAAAAAACGTTTTGCAAACCTTAATGATCGATTCCCCAACCGTAAAGTAATAAGTCAACGTGAAGTGACGTCGAGAATTTGTGTCTCTTACAGTTTCTAGTCTTTTTTGTTCTTTTTTCACAAGTTTGGCCAAGAAGTCCATGTGTTTGTTGTGATCACCCAGTTTCCAAAAGTTTTTAAAAATGGTACATCTTTGATCTTCTGCAATTTTAGTTCTGCATTCCATTCTACGTTTCTTTTTTTCACAACTTTCCTTAATTGCTCTGGCCTTTACAGTTTTCTTCGTGGGATATGGCACATACTCCTGTCCTAGATTCCTTTTCCTTTTAGCTTCCTGTAGTTTCCAAGTTTGTGGTTGTCTGTATCTTTTTCTACCAGGTGATATATATTTCTTTTCTATATCCGTTTGGAACAGTTCAACATCTGTACATGAAGTATTAGTTTCCAAAATTTTCGATTAATCCATATCCACATGGGCAGAATGATATTTCCGTTACCGTCAGCGAGGCCATCGTCCAAGGAGTCGGTTTGCTGAATGTCATTTGTAAACTAAAATTATAAAAAATCGGTCCTTAGTAGAAATTTTCTTTGATTTATAAAACAGTCTATTTATTCTTTCTAAAACAAAAAAACTAGGTAATTGGAATGAAAAAACACATATTTCCAAATAGAATTGCTACAGATAATAGTTATTTTGCCAACTATTATGGTGTGGTAGAGCAATCAATAATAATAAATTAAAATTTATACACTTCTGTTTATCACACACACTTTTAGGTGAGCAAGTCTTCTTTTTACGTCTCAGCTGAAATTATATAATAATTCTCATTACCTCCCTCAATTATATTGTTAACTTGAATAGGCAAAATGTCACAGACTGTGATTTCTATAATGATATTCTGCAAACCAAAGAAATTATTGAAAACTTCTTCTAGGTACTGTAATTATTCAACAATCCACCTGGTTCTTCTTCCGTGAATCCAGGGCTACAGTCATGTTCTACCGAAATAGAGATTATTGTTTGTTCTTCTAAATTTGTACACTCCTCATCATTGCTCTTGTTTATAACATCCATTTTTGTGAAACTACTTACTAAAGTGATTGGCAAACAACAAATGACCGTGCAAAATGGCTGAAATTGCAAGGAGCGTTTTTCATCACAAGCGCCAACATTTTTTCCACCTTCAGTTGAAAAGTTTTACCATCAAATAGGAACTGAAAAAAAAATACTGACTCATCTAAAATGTTACGAGAATTGGAGATGAAAATTGTATCTAAAAAAATAAGGTCACACAATCAATTGCGCATCAGAAGGGATTGACTAACGATTATTACAACAGAATATGGTATCGATAAAACAGATGTTCGATGACAAAAAAAACTTAAGTTTATTCTAAATAGTATCGTTTAGTGCAAACCTTCACCTGAAGGCATCAATATCAACCTGTCCTAAGACCAATATAAAAAATAACTTTCTACAAAAGCTCATACCCGTCAATTAACTACGAAACTCGAATTAATTATAATAATGACGGGCTCTAAATATTTAAATTAGACAAGTTACCGACATAAAAACTCAGAGGTACATTTACATAATTTTTAGTAATGCCCACGTTACATCACTTCGTTTTCATTTATTTATCTTGATGAGTACATGACTTCTGAAATTGAATCAATTGTTAGCATACAATAACATAAAAAACCGGATGGCAAGTTGGCTGACATGAATTGAAGAGTGAACATTCTTGGAAAATCTACCTAGTCACAAATAAACAATTAAAACAGGTATAGTTAGACGCTAGAACATGGAGAAAAACATTCAACAAAAGATGAACAATAAAAACATCCCTTAGGATCTATGCAGTTTAAATATGAAATACCTAGACATTACAAAACGACATGCTGACTAATATAAAAAATTCGTAATGAATAAAATGACAGAAGTCGTGGAATAACAGTATTAAGATAACCTCTCTACCACAGCGAATTAGATTCTATAGATTTAATATGGACGCAAGTAAAAAGTAAAAGGTCATTGGCACGAGAGAACAGAACATTTAGAATGGTGGATGTAGAATGTTACCTGCAAGAAGATATTCCCGGTTACTGCTGAAGACTGGGAAAAACGCATCAACCTTGTTTTGGAAGAATAACAATAAATTGTGTCCCAGTCGAATCTGAGGTTAAAGATTAGACGGAAGTTTTTGTTTTGTTTTAGTTAGTCCACGCTTCGGCTTTTCTATTTTGCATGTAAGAACAAGAACACAAAAAGATCTAAAAATTTAAAAATACGAGAAAATTAAGCGATGTAAAGATACAACAAAATTAACAAATCGACGCTCGCAAATTATAACTTCGTAACTTTTTCCAGAAAACGATGTGTTAATGAAACTTTTTATTTTTCAGCTGCATAAACATACATAGCAAAGAAAAACCGATTTCTATTTTGACCAGCGCAGTTATCTGTGTAAAAACCAAAGGTATTTACGCCCTTCTAAGTCTGATTTTTTATATAATCGAGAACAAAGCTACCTATTTCGTTGGCACCTCTTTTTGCAATGCTTTCATGCCATACGTAACAGTGGGCTTTCATATTGCCAATGTCAAACAGTGTTAAATTATAGGTGCTATATTTCAATTTATAGTAAATTATACTGACGTCTTTATAGGGAGTTATTATTATCTTCTGTAAATCATAACAGGCTACGTACAATTATTTGTCTTCCTTCGCTTGCTGTTTGTCGTTTTCTTTTCGTTTTCTATCATCTTCTTTTTTTGCTTGGTGTTTTATTCTTTTAGTCTCTAATTCTGCCTTTTTTTCATCGTCTGCTAATATGTACTTGTCGCATACCTCACATTGGTCTTTCTTGGGCAAAAAGAATCCAATATTGTATTAATGTTTAAAAACATAGCGGAATTGTCTGCATGTAGCAACTGGAATGAATATCTTTCTCTTTAGCCCAGTCCATATACAACCTATACATTTGAGCTATATCGACTTGAAGATGGCAGGAACTTTACTACAAACTCTACCTCTATTATCTGGACTTCCAATTTTATTTCTATTAAGCTTGGCCATAACAGTTCTCACCCAAATATCAGTTATACTGAGAGTATTTAAAAAAACGTTTTGCAAACCTTAATGATCGATTCCCCAACCGTAAAGTAATAAGTCAACGTGAAGTGACGTCGAGAATTTGTGTCTCTTACAGTTTCTAGTCTTTTTTGTTCTTTTTTCACAAGTTTGGCCAAGAAGTCCATGTGTTTGTTGTGATCACCCAGTTTCCAAAAGTTTTTAAAAATGGTACATCTTTGATCTTCTGCAATTTTAGTTCTGCATTCCATTCTACGTTTCTTTTTTTCACAACTTTCCTTAATTGCTCTGGCCTTTACAGTTTTCTTCGTGGGATATGGCACATACTCCTGTCCTAGATTCCTTTTCCTTTTAGCTTCCTGTAGTTTCCAAGTTTGTGGTTGTCTGTATCTTTTTCTACCAGGTGATATATATTTCTTTTCTATATCCGTTTGGAACAGTTCAACATCTGTACATGAAGTATTAGTTTCCAAAATTTTCGATTAATCCATATCCACATGGGCAGAATGATATTTCCGTTACCGTCAGCGAGGCCATCGTCCAAGGAGTCGGTTTGCTGAATGTCATTTGTAAACTAAAATTATAAAAAATCGGTCCTTAGTAGAAATTTTCTTTGATTTATAAAACAGTCTATTTATTCTTTCTAAAACAAAAAAACTAGGTAATTGGAATGAAAAAACACATATTTCCAAATAGAATTGCTACAGATAATAGTTATTTTGCCAACTATTATGGTGTGGTAGAGCAATCAATAATAATAAATTAAAATTTATACACTTCTGTTTATCACACACACTTTTAGGTGAGCAAGTCTTCTTTTTACGTCTCAGCTGAAATTATATAATAATTCTCATTACCTCCCTCAATTATATTGTTAACTTGAATAGGCAAAATGTCACAGACTGTGATTTCTATAATGATATTCTGCAAACCAAAGAAATTATTGAAAACTTCTTCTAGGTACTGTAATTATTCAACAATCCACCTGGTTCTTCTTCCGTGAATCCAGGGCTACAGTCATGTTCTACCGAAATAGAGATTATTGTTTGTTCTTCTAAATTTGTACACTCCTCATCATTGCTCTTGTTTATAACATCTAAAATTAAAAAGACCGTTATATTTCGACTCAACTTCGAATATACCCACAGAATAATGTCAGCTGAATGAATATGTAAAAAATATACCTACCTCTTGTTACATGACTTAATATCAACTGTCCTCTACTCATATTGCTATTTTAATAGCTGACTATTTATCAAATATAAACAACAACACACCAGTCTTAATTTCGTAAAATAAAAAAGATCGTAACTAACGCGTTAGTAACCAGGCTAGAGACACTGCGGACCGTGCTATCTGTAGAGCCTGTCGAGTAACTAAAATCGGTAGATAATTCTAAAAAATTACCGAAAACTGTAACGTCGTTTTTATTACTGCGTATGCGCGATGTCATTTTGCTCGTCCTCACAGGTTATCTGTTATACTGTTATTGTTTCTTAGTTCAAGTGTTGAGGTTATTATGAGGTTTCGGTTTTCTTGGTGTATTTTTTTATTGCTATGGTGAAATATTTATCTGTTGTTTCGTTGCTTTATTGTGATTTATTGAAAAAACAATATCAAAGTGTATTCTGAAGGAGTCAAATAAGTGGTGTATTTGGTAAGTTTTATTAAAAAAATTTGAGCATTTTTTCTTTCTCAATTAACAACCATTCTCTCTATTTTTATAAAATACAGAATTTTTACTAATTCAATCGACAAGTTTAAAGACCATGGCTGTTTTTTACATCAGCTAAACTGAAAATTGTTGCATTAATAAAGTAAATATTTCTTTTTACAGTTAGGTTTCTCCAACCCAGGAAGATAAAATTAATAAGACTGAAACGAAGTGGTAATAAATCATTAAATTTGTCGACGAGGAAACGATGGAGGATATGTTCTCTTCATTTTCAAAAACAGTGTTTCTTTAAATTTGAGAAAGACGAAGGGAGGTTATTATAACAGTTTGATTTGCTTCCCCATATGAGAAGAAATTAACAAAAATTGTATTCAATATAGCATGCTATGATTTTGGACATTTTAAAATGTAAAATGTGTTAATGAAAAGACGAGTACTGAGTGTGTAATTTTATTAAAATTTCAGCTAAGCGCTTTCGGTTATTAGGCCATTCTCAAAGCTGTCATTAAGAAAAAACATACAACAGGTGTCAAAAAGCATCAAACCCTGTAACTGCTACATAGAATGAAATAAATTGTTTGATGATACATCATTATTTAAGTAAGATTTGTTAAAATCTTACAATTGTAATTCACATAACGAAACGTCTAATTTGAAATTATTAACTAAATGATATGTGTGTACACCCTCTTTATAGGGTAATTTTAACAAATTTCACTTAAATAATGATGTAACATCAAACATTTCATCTCATTGTATGTAGCAGTTACAGGGTTTGATGCTTTGTGACACCTGTTGTATGTTTTTCTCTTGACGACAGCTTTGAGAATGGCCTAATGGCTGAAAGCGCTTAGCTGGAATTTTAATAAAATTACACACTCAGTACTCGTCTTTTCATTCACTCAATTTATATCTAGTATGTACACCATACTCAGACAATTCCATGTGAAAATTTTCCCATTGAAAAAATAATAATCTGGGTTTTATTTTATGTTATAGCTATTCCCTCCACCAGCTATGGGATGGAAGGTATTGACCCCTTTCCGATTCTCATATATAGCCCATGGTATGATAATTTATGGGAAATGAAAGTGAGTATTAACTTTTGTTGAGGCATTACGTCTAAGTATTTGTTCTAGCGGTAACCAAAAATCCAAATTATCCAATGAAGACAAAAAATAAAAAAAAAACAATAAATCAAAAAATAGTTAAAAGGAATTCAAAAAAACCAAAACCATTCAAACATGTTTTGATATTGCTTTTTGGCTTAGTACAAAAACATGTGTAAACTTATTATTTCAATAGTTAGCGCATTTTGTTTTCTCTTGTTGATATAAATTTTCAAACATATTTGTTTGTTTACTTATTTATTGTTGTTATTTTGTGTACTTACTTGTAGAAGCTCAACCAGAAACGAGAAAGGACTTCCACCAGTGGGATTTTTAAAAGCCCTTAAGAAATATTTTGACAATCATAGACTGCCAGGAGCTGCAGAGTAACACAAACTGCCTTATGCGATGGTTTCATAAGAACGGAATGCTTTTAAATGTAGAAATATACAAATATGCAATATACTAGGTTTAATCTTGTGATATAAAATGGAGGTATCAATCCCACAACCGACCGTACACATTCCGAAATCAACCACCCTAGTACTCTATTTACAAATTCCTATTCAATAAACCCCCAATATTTGAATACATTACAAATGTGTCAAGACACTCCAGCACACAATATAAATAACATAGAACAGAAAATTGAAACGGCTAATTCCGTTTGAATGAATATATATATATATATATATATATAAATATATATATATATATATATCTACATATATATATATATATATATATATATATATATATATATATATTATATATATTATATATATATATATATATATATATATATATATATATATATATATATATATATATGTAATACTTCCATTAAAGAAATAAAGATGTGTTTTAAGTGGAACTGAAATGTTAGATATATAATTTTAAATTTAGTACAGTCACAAGTGCTGTTTAGCACTCTTATATATAATTACTTGGCACCTTGTATTTACAGAGCTGAGCAGTAGTTAACAACTTTACCTTTAAAAGTATTTCAATTACTTTTGTTCTAACACTCACAGTAGTTATACTCAAATATTTTCTTTCACAGAAAGTTGCCAAAAATAGTAGTTAACTACTCATTGCAACACTTTTTTTGATTAAGTGAGTAGCATTTATACTCCAGTAGTTTGTTTAGCTATGTGTGTTTATAGGAGTATAATAATAAATAAATAAATTAATATAAACTTACCATAAATAATTTTCAACTTTTATCTTGATTTAACATCATTTGAAAATCTAATGATACTCCAATCTAGAATGTATGTTCCTCAAATTATTTTTCAATTATTGCATTGTTTTTACATTGTGGTTTATTCATTGTCATTCTGTTTGTTAAGAAAAGTACTTTGTAAAAGAAATTATTGGTTGTGTATTTTTATACCAAAATAAATAAACTGTTTATATGATTACTGATTTATTTTTTCCAATTTAATTAACCATTTATGGTCTATCATTAGATATTTCATTTAATTTAAGTCAAGATCTAATAATTATTGAGTTAATGTAGTTAAATTGAATGAAATGTCAAATGATGGACTATAAATGGTTATTTTGGAATAAAATAATTAAAATACAGTAAATTTGAATATACCTCCAAAACCTAAAATCACAAAAATCTTTTTAACATCACTCAATTGTTGAGTCGACAGGCTCTTCAGATGGCGCCACAATCAGTGTCTCATCTATCTGTGGGTTATCTGTGTTAGTAACATCCTAACTACGTGCAAATACGTTTTAGTCGAGTAAAAACATCGCATGTTAAGTTCCGATGGAATCTGAAAACAATAATAACATCGTATGTCTACATACGATGATACAGTTTAATTATAATGATTTTGATACGATGGTATGTTCACATACGATGATGTTTTGAAGTATTATTAGTTTAAACCTAGGAGTAACTGTTGATACGATGCAATTGTCAATTTCATACCTTTTCAGAAGAGAATCGTAATTGCAGTTACGATTATATTTGGGCCAATTCGCTGAGGATAAGATACGATATAACTACTTTTTTCAAAATATCGTAATTTTCTTAGAAAATTTGAAAAATAGTGCTTGCAGCAGAGAAAGCGAGTTTTGCCTCATAAGAAAGTGCACTTAACTAATTTTTCCCAAATTTGGAGATACGATGTTATTATTTGCGAGCGTCGAAATGTCCGATTAGAATAATAGGTTATGCCAGAAAATGGAAAAAGCATCTACATGGTTCGAAAGGCTATCTCAGCAAATATCTACTTTGTGTGAAGAGCTATTCGAACAGAATAACAGGTTGTCCTAGCAAATAGTCAACCAAAGGGAAGAACTCATGGAGCAAAAGACCGGACATGACTAACTAGCAAGAGGAGATGACACGGCGGATGACTGTTCAGCGAGGTGAGGTGACTCAACGGATAACAACTCAACGGGAGGAGCTGACACGGCATATTACTGAGCCATATGCTGAAATCCGAAGAGAACAGGGCCCAAGAACTCACTATAGATTCCAGAGATATGAGATCTATCGTCAAGCTATCAACATTTGGAGGAAAAACCTCCTGGCCGATTTATTTAAAACAATTCAACGGCGCGGCTATGACCAATGAATGGACATCGAGGGAGAAAGCCATATCTTTCACCGTATATCTGCGAGGAGAAACCTTGTTCCAAAAAAAATTATAGAATTGGGGAAAAAGCTCTTCTCACATTCCGCTAAACAAAAATTTTTAATTTTTCTTTTATTGAAATATCTATCAATTTCTATCTTGGTAATCACTATTTTTTGCTACTTGTAATCAATTTCAAAGTCTCTACGCTATAATTTGAAGGTATTTTACGTCATTCTATTTGAATATTTTACTGGTCAAACTCAATTTCAGGACATACTAGTTTTGCCTAGGCCAAACTAGTCTATACAAAAAGCGGTAGGATGAACTAATTTGTCCTAATCTAAAATAGTTTGTCCTAAAATGGATGTTGGGAAAAACTGGTTTATCCTACTGTAAACTATATTGACCCACTTATCTGTAGGATAAACTAGTCTGGCCTAGACTAGAAATAATGAACTTACTACGAAAATCAATTTACTATTTATTCAATGGTGCAGCTGCACTTAAAGAAACCTTGGCCCTATCCTAGTGGATGTTTGACCGTTGCGGTTGTTAAGGAAATTTCATTGTGTAGATTAACTTCTTGTGATAAAAAATTTTCCGTTCTAAAATACAAAATTTTAATTAACAAAAATAACTCAGTATAAAACGATTTTAATTTGTTATTGGAAATTAAATGTGTAATATATGATAATAACAATATGTACCTGCAATATAACTTTTGTAAAATGCAATGTTTGGTTCCGATCTCATAAAAACCATATTCGGTTACATGAAAAATTACAACAACGTTTCGAGAATCTCCTTTAGCCTTGTATACGTCGGGGATAGGTACGAGTCCAAGTTTTGCTAGTGGATGCGACTTGTCAGAGTTTGCTATCATCTTCTTGGCCTGCTTCTCAAGGTTTTCAGTGCTTCCAAAATATTTTGGGAATTTTCAAATAATTCATTTTCATTACTCTTTGTCTCTATCCCCGTTTCAATTCTCTTCGTTCTCATCTTTTTCCTCGAATAATTGTCGAATATACTCCTTATCAACAATGTCATTCAGTAGCTCCAAAGGTATTGAAGAAGTGGAGAGGCAGGCCAACTCTGGGTTCCGCGCCAAACATTACCTTGTAAGGTGATCGTTTAATGCCTGAATGAAACGCTAAGTTCTTCATAAATTGTACATATCGAAATCATCCCGACCATTTAGTTGTGTTGCTGTCATTCATCCAAGAACTTGGTTTGCTCTTTCTACCGATCCCTGACACTGAGTATGTCGTGTTTTTCCATGAACAATTATTAGCTCGGGCCGCAGGCTTCTTATTTCTAAAATCACGGTTTACATATTCCCGGCCATTGTCAGATTGTAGAATGCATGGTGTCCCAAAAATTAAAAATATGTCATTTAAATGGACGGCTACCTCGGCTCTCTTGCTTTCCAACGGACGTAACAAAACAAATTTCATTAGGTGATCTTCATATACCATTATAAATTTAAACTTTCCATATGGTTGTGTCTGATACTCAACGAGGTCAACTTGGCATCGGCTCTTCATTTCAGAATACAGGATCAGCTTGAAAACCAATTTCCTTTTCCTTTTCGTCTTCTTTTGTTAGCATACTATGCACATATATAAGAAAAGACATAGAATTTTCTTTGTAATATTCGTATACTTTTTAGATGTTTCAGCCTAAAATATATCACGACCATGTCCCGCTGCCATGTGAGCTGCGACAATAACCTCATATAACTCATCGACCGAGAGATATTATATATTTGTACTTTCTTCATTTGGTGCGGCAAGTTTTCTTATACCTCAAATTTCCACCACATCAGATCGTCTTATTCTACTTTTTAGCAGGAAACATTTCTTTCCGGCTTTATTAGCCTCCTCATGCCATTGTACCAAGTACTTTTTCTTTGTCCGAACATTAAAATGTGTTGATTTTTCAAACTTCAATTTTTAGATCTCGTTCAAGAATTTCTCTCTCCATTCTTTTTGGCTTATGTGCGTGCCCACCATGAAGAAAGTAATATATTAAGAGACTGTTCGTTCCTGTATAAACAGTTGGCATCGCGTTGATCGGAGCGCACCACTTGCGGGTGTGAGAACTAATTTTTACAGGCGGGATATTTTAATTTGTTAGTTCAGATTATGGGCAGGTAAATTTTACAATTTGTCTAAAAAATGTTTATTATATAATTATTTCATGCAAAAAAATAAAATTATGTTTAATTTTTTGTAATGAAAAAATTATAATAAACAATTTTGGGACAAATAATTTAGGTGAATAAGCAAACAGCACACATTTTAATTTTTTACTAACCAACACATAATATAAAAACCAGTTACTAAAATATATATACAATATAAACTTTGAAATTCTCATTCTATCTTTGGATTTTAAGTAAACGATAATATCACAAAATACAAAAAAATAACTGATTACATGTTCAGTTACATTACTATATCACTTAAAATTGTATGTTAGTTAAATTGTTATTTTATTATCTCTGTGTTAAAACTGGTTAACAAAAGTATTCCATCCTCACTAGAAAATTCAAATTAGTATCACAATACTTGAAAAAATGCACAATAAATTATTTTAAAATTATTGAAGAAAAACACAACAAATATTTTAATAAAAAGGAGTTAACTAAATTCCCCACTTCCATTAAGACAGGAATAGGCCTGGAAAAAAAATTAAGTGCAGTAGATTAAGTATTCAAAAAAATATTATTTCTGTTTGTTAGTCCTCTAACCATCATTATATTTTTCAATTATTAAGGGAACACAAACTTTTGTGAGGTGAGAAAATAAGTTGATTTATTGTCTCCACAAGTGAGCCAATCAAAATTTACCTTTTGCAAAGAGTTCAGTTTTTTATGTAATAGGTATTCTCTACATGACCCAAAAGTGGTAAAAAATTATAAACAATGTCATGAAAGTTTATGTTTCTTAGAGTTAGCAGTACTACTTTTTACAAAATCCGTGGCTGCTGGATCTTGTTTTGAATTAAAACTTTGAAATAATTTTGATTCGGACAATTTAACTTGTTTTTTTTATTTTGTTATTACTACTGATAAGTGCCTTTTTTAATTTACAAATTCTATTTTTCTAATCTTTATTTATGTAATAAATTTTCTTCTTGTTAGGAAATACATTACTGACTGTAATTTCGTTTATTTTACTTAAAACGCAAGATTCCAAACATTGTTTTATTAGTCTGGTTCACAAGTCCCATTTTCCTTAGAACCTAAACCGAAAATTATGATTTTGGTCTCATTCGATACGAAATGGCATCTAGAACATTCTATCAAAGTTGCAAGAGGGGCTAAAAAAATTGTTAATTAACAAGTGCGTTTTTTGTTAATAAAAATTTTTTTTTTAATAACGATTTTCTTTAAAAATCCTTATTTTCATCAAGGATGAAATTCCATAAAAAGTTTTCAAAATCTTATAAACAATGCATTTGTTTATAACAATTATTTAAATAATGTTAGTTAAAAATAAAAAGAAATATTGTCATATGGCTTCCATCAATAAGAATACAAAAAATTGACAATAATTGGAAAAAAAATTCCTGATGGATTTATTTATATAATTAATTTTTTAATGCCTTTCATTGTTAATAAAAAAGTGAAAAATCAAAATTTTTGAATTTTTCCAACGGGGATCTCTTCTAAACCCTTTTAAGATTAGCCCTAAAAAATCAAAAGAAATTCTATATTTCTTGTTTTAAAATAATCAGTGTTTTTATGTTAACATTAAAATGGTGAAAATTAACTAATTAACAAAAGCATAATTATTAAAAAAAATTGTGATAAAAATTTTTTTACGGATTATTGTTTATGCATATGGCTACTCAGTACTCAAATTTTTTAATTCCTTTATATTAATTCTAATTCAGTTAAAATAATTTTTTTAGTTCATGTGTCAGATTGGGGCGATGCGCGCGGCTGCCGAATCACGCGTCCATATCTCCTGATTGCACCTCCTAACAATATCCCTTGTCCCCCTCTCTAAATCTCCTCTACATATGATCGCGCAATTTCCACTTTCTAAAATAATCTCCTCTGTGTTGCCTTTTTCCCATTTCGTTATTTCGTAGACTTCTTTCCATTTAACAACTCTAATTTTACTATACTCCTTGTATTCTCCTCTCTTATAGAGGTCTTCCTTCATTTTCTCTGTTGCCTCCCTTATTCTCTTCCTCTCCTCTATTTCCTTGCACTCTTTGCATTTCGCATGCCATTGTTCCCCCATATCTCCCTTTGGATTATTCTTAACTCCTCCAAAATTCTTCTGAAGTCCACCATATCCAACGGGTCTTGGTATATCCCGATTCCTGCCAGCTCCTCCAGCTTTCACCCGAGTTTTTCCTTAATTCCTTCCTTTTTTATTCCGTTTTTTTCCGTCTGCTTTTCCTCAGGACTATCCCCTCTGTTTTTCCTTTTTTACGTCCTGACTCCTCTTCGTCGATGATGTCATCGGATTGACTTGCCCCCCCCCTCTTCTGCCTCCTCATTTCCCCCATTTCCTATTGGTGTGGACTGATTCCTTGCGGTTTCGTTTTCTCTTCTTTCCATCTCTTCTCTTTCTCTTCTTTCCATTTATTCTCTTTATTTTCTTTCCATCTACTCTTCCTTTCTTTTCTTCTCCATCTCTTCCTTGGCTTTACGTAGATACCTCTCGTACTCCCCCATCGCTTCGTCCTCCGCTCCCTCGCTCCTCTCTTCCTTCTCCCTCTCCTTTTTCTGCTTTCTTGCGGTTCCGCTTCCGTTTCTTTCCAGCGCTTTTTTAGTTCTGTGCTGTTCCAACAGACTCTCCTCATACTTCCTTCTCTCCTCGTCCTCCTCTCTCACGCTCCTCTCCTCCTTCTCCCCCTCTTCCTCCTTTGTTACATTCTTCTTCATATTACTTCCCACGAGTCGGGTCGAGTGAAGGTTCAGCGAGGCAGTGCGCTCTTACCTCGCTAAGGCTAGTTACTCTGGGAGGTCGCCAGGTATTCCAGAGGCACCATTTCTGACTGCGTTTCGGGCAGCCATTCATCCATGGCCACGGTGGCTAACAACGAGGATTACAGATTCTTTTATCGATGTTTACTCCTCTAGGCTTTTTCCACGGTTGCCTCCGGACGCAGATTTTCCAACGGGAGGGCCCACACAGCTGCCTTCCCTATGTGTGGCCGTGGAATTGAATTGATGTTCCAGGGTATAGGAGGAATATTTTCTTAGCAGGAAGGAAGGGCAGAAGAAGGAGAGAAGAAGGTTAAATATATGGTTGGAAAAAGGAGAGAAGAAGCAGTAGATCCAAACGTGAAGTAAAACCTGTTAGACTATTGTTAGAGAAGAAAAAGAAGAGAAGATTCTATAAAAGATAGTGAAGGGTTTAATAAGGTGAAAAGGAAGTGACAGTCCTATAGACAGTGACTTCACCTCCCCTTGACTGATAGATGATCAGCAAAAACGCGGAGGTCGGCGACTAATCATAACCTTACCTAACCTAACCTGTAGGTAATGCCATATTTTTCACAATTGTTATTTTTGACACTGTACTGCCATTTTTTTGACAAACACAAGCCAGATTCACACCAACCATTGTGAGATTGATTTTGTGCATTTTCATTTTCAGAGACTTAAAAGTTAATTTACTA
Organism: Galeruca laticollis; assembly: GCA_963921935.1. NCBI lineage: Eukaryota > Metazoa > Arthropoda > Insecta > Coleoptera > Chrysomelidae > Galeruca > Galeruca laticollis. The sequence continues at coordinate 158,107,887 of OY998175.1, read as the reverse complement.
GGATATTTTATAATATTTAGCGACATTAAAGGCGATATGTTAAAATGTATAGTAATTTAATATATTTTGAACTATTTTGTTTATGTAAAAGAGTCTTGTAGTTCGCTATTGCAGAGGCTCCATACGCGGGTCAGTTGCGCAGTAACGTTGTGACGTTGTGCCACATACCCCATATATCTACATCAAACCGTCTCTTATTTGATTTGGCTATGGTGCCCACTTGACAAAACGTCTTTCATGATAAGAAGAAACAGAAGTACATTTGGAAAACCGTAGAAATAAGCAACATTAACACAGTTGACAGTACATACTAATCATCGCGACCGACAGGACAAAGCAAAAGCTGTCTGTTTTTCAACAGTTTTCAAATAGTTTATTCTAGTTTGAATTAATTGAGACTAGGACAAATTAGTTCATCCTATCGCATTTTGGATAAAACAGTTCGGCATAGGCAGAATTAGTATATCCTGAAATTGGGTTTGGATGGTAACATATAATGCTATTTCAAATAGTGGGCTGGTACATAAACTTCAAGTCTGGCTCTGTAAATAGAGAAACGACAATTTATTTCGATTCTTTCTACAAACTACTATTTACAAGCTTAATTTATGACAAATTGGACTTTTCCCAAAATCTTATTGACATAAAGTTTTCAAAAATCACAGTGGGAACAGATAATCGTCGATTATCTGATGCAAATATAGTTCTTTATAAACATCCAAAAGGCCATTTTCCTAAATGCAGAAATACTTTCTTGGTTCCTATTATCATTCGTATTAAACGTTTTAACCTGTATTTAAATTTAGACATACTTTATTCTCCATACAGTATGTTTGAATTTAAATACAGGTCATTCCTTTTTAATTTTCTCTCTATATAACAACCATTATTTTGATACTTGATTATAGATTTTTAGAGTATGCAGATAATTTTATTATGAATATTTTTTTGGTGAAATGTAAGACAAACCCTTAAATACGACAATACCTTACAATTGTCAGTCCTAATCCTCCAAAAGTGTAAAGAAAAGTTTTTAGTTCGTAAAAATAATCAACAATTTATTTTGGTTAGTTTCTATCGAACTCTCGTTCATTTATGGTTTTTATATGTCTGATTAATTCCTTTTGGGGCCGTGTGTGTAGGTTAAAAAAAATACCTCAAATATTCATGCCACACGCTACTAATGTGCATCTGTTTGCGTACGGATAATAAACCACCACAATAAAAGTATAAAAGACATCTTTTATACCTGTCAATTTATTGCAAAATTTACTTAATTAAAATAATAATGGACACGACTCCTAAAATATTTAAATAAGACAAGGGACATAAGATCCAGTAGGTATTTACATAATTAGTAGTAAGGCGTTTCATATAGAGTAGTCAGTGGTGGTGCACGAGAAGGGATGGTTACCCCAAGGAAATTTTGTTAATAATTTTTAAATCTATCATACATTTGTAAAGTATAAAACACAAATCGGATACAGAAAATATTTACGAAACGATAAAAATAATTTCATCAACTACTTATGCAATAATTGGAGGAGAATTATTAATATTAAAATGTATTAAAAAAGTTAAAAGTCGTTATTTGTGTACATCATACTAAAGGAGTTAGTTTAAATCAATTTTATAAAGTAATTTTAAATGTGACGTTCCCACTATGAGGATAAAATTTTTGTTCCGAGTATCTTGTTTTTGAGAATAGAAAATCAGCCGAAACGTTAAAAATATAAATAAATGGTTATGAGATTAAATCTATTATGTAGTTTTGTGAAGGAAGCTCAAGAAATTGCTAATATATATATATATATATATATATATATATATATATATATAATATATATATATATATATATATAATATATATATATATATATATAGATATATCATCATCATCATACGCAGCTTATTCAACCATTTTGTTATGGTGTAGCCTCCCTTTACATATTTATATATTCCATTTCCATGTGGGCCCATTGCTGTCTATTGCTAGCTATGCGGCCCCAAGTTGATCCTGCGAGTTTCTTTATGTCGTAGTCCCATCTTAAGTTGGGGCGTCTTCTTGGTCTTTTCACGCCTCGGGGATACCATTGCGTTATCTATCGTCTGTCCTTCTAGCGAGATGCCCCGCCCATTGCCACTTTAGGGATCTGATTCTATTTATGACATCTATCACTTGGGTTTTTTGTCTGATCCAATCAAGCTTTTTTCTATCTCTGCGTTACCTGGAGTTTTCTAATGATATCAGTTTTCAGGGTCCAGGTTTCACAGCCGTATGTTAATACTGGTAGTACGCACTGATCAAACGCTTTCTTTTTCAAACGGACTGACATTCTAGACTTGAAGATGATAGAGTTCTGTCCAAATGTTCTCCATGCTAATTTGATTCTTCTGTTTATTTCTGGAAGTAGAGAGCCTGATATGTGTATTAGTTGACCCAGGTATATGTATTCCTGTACTATTTCCAGGGCAGTGTCATTAATTGTTATTTCTTGTGCGTTTATCAGTTCGTTATACATTATCTTGGTCTTACTCAGATTTATTTTAAGGCCTACTTCGTTGCTTGCTGCATTTAATTCATCTATTTGTTGTTGCATTTCGCCAGGGTTACTCGCTATCAGGATGATGTCATCAGCGAATCTTAGATGGTTCAAGTATTCTCCATCTATATTCAGACCTGTGTTGTTCCAGCCCAGTTTTCTGAAGATGCTTTCTAGTGTTGCTGTAAATAACTTTGGTGATATTTCGTCTCCTTGTCTAACTCCTCTGCTGATGGGGAATTCTGGTGTGCCCTCATATATCCTAACTCTCGCTTTGGCTTCCCTATATATATTTGCTAGGGTCTCAATATATGGCTTGTCGACCCCTTGTTCTGTTAGGGCATTTATTACTGCTCTGGGATATATAGAGTCGAATGCTTTCTTAAAGTCGATGAAGGCTAGTGCTAGTGGTTGGTCGTATTCTTTGGTTCGACTGATAACCTCTTTGAGGGTATGGATGTGATCTATTGTACTGAAGCCTTTGCGGAATCCAGCCTGTTCTCGTGGTTGGGCCGAGTCTAGTGTATTTTGTATTCTGTTGTGAATGATCTTTGTGAATACCTTGTTCGTCCCTGGTAGTAGACTTATTGGTCTGTAGTTCTTTATGTCTTCATTGCTGCCTTTCTTGTGGATCAACACTATAAGGGCGCTGTTTCACTCTTTAGGTATGCTCCTGGACATCAGACAGTTCGTGTATAGTTTGGCAAGGTACTTCCATGTTTTAGCTCCTGCATATTTGAGTATTTCGGTCGTGATGCCGTCATTTTCCGCTGCTTTGCCATTTTTCATGCTTTTCAGTGCCATTTCTACTTCCTCCACCAATACTTCTGGTATGGCATCTTCTGAGTGTTCTATTATTTCTTCCAAGTTTTCAGGGGCCTTGTCTCCATAGAATTTGGCTACTAGGTCTATTATTTCATTCCTGCCTGTGGTTCTTGTGTTTCCATCAGTTAATGCAACTATCTGTCTTTTCTCTATTATTAGTGCCCTTTTTGCATTTTTGTAGCTTTTACGGTTTTCTATTGTTGTTTGTACCAGTTTCTCGTTGTAATTTCTGATATCTTCTGCGATTTTCTTTCGTATCGTCTTGCACAGTTCGGTGTATTCAATTCTTTGAATGTTTGTTCTCTTTTTCATTTCTCTTCGTTTTTGTAATAGTGCTTTTGTTTCCGGAGATAGTTTTTTTGTGTTCACCTCATTGTTGCAGACCTCCCACTTCTAGGGCGCAGTTTCGAATTGTGTCTATCAGTTCAGGGTTGTTATATTCCACTTTTTGTAGTCTTTCTTCTAGTAGTGCTTCATATTGGCGAGAGTTCTCTTTCAGCCTTTCGTTGTTTATATTTTTCGTTGTGTTGGTTTTGATTAGTCTTGACCTTTCTAGTTCTATATCTAAGACCAGTCGAGCTCTAATTAGTCGATGGTCGCTTCCTGTAGTGAACTTGTTGAGCGTGCTTAGATCTTTTACTGTGTTAATTTTATTGGTGAGGATAAAGTCTATTTCGTTTCTGATAGTTGCACCGGGGCCTTCCCACGTCCATTTCCTGTTAGGGTTCTTTTTGAAGAAGGAGTTTGCCACATACATGTTCTGAAAGTGTGCGAACTGTATTAATCTCTCTCCTCTTTCATTCCTTTCTTCAAATCCATATTTCCCCATTCCTTTTTCTTGGTCTTTCCTGTGTCCTACTTTGGCATTATAGTCTCCCATTATGTATTTGAAGTGACTATTGTCGTTGCTGAGCGCTTGGGTTATTTCATTATAGAATTCTTCTATTTCGTCGTCACTATGGCTGATTGTTGGGGCGTATACCTGAATAATCTGGATAGTATATCTTATATATATATATATATATATATATATATATATATATATATTACCAAAACTTCCATCTATGGATGTCAGTAAAATTTTCCGCCATGTACACGTCTCAAGTTACTCTAGAAAGAATAAAATTTCCATTTAATAAACAATTAAAGTACCTAATCAAGTTTAAATCACAAAACATTTTGAAATCACGTAAAATACCATGTCGTTTATTAAATTTATCCACCTTTTTCTATTTTCAATTGATACTCACAAAAAAACATTCTTCCGAATAATTCTCAATTTATTGACTGAAATTTATTCAGATAAAATTTTTATTTATACATAGTTATTTTCCAACTAATTTTAAGCTGATCTAAAAAATCATTTGGCAATAAAAAAATTTATAATACTTGGCCCAATTTTTGGTATAAGGCTGAGTCTTTTGTCGCTTCATCTAGCTCTGATAGCGTCCGTCAGTGGTTGATTGAGAAAAGACATATTGTTATCATTATTGATTGAGATTTCTTCTATTGATACTCTGTTTTTTAGAAAATCTTCCATCAATGAAATTCTCGACCCTTACTTCGTGAAATCTACTCATTTTACTGTTTTAAATGAAACTTACTGTTTCTAGATAATTTCACAATCTATTGAAAGTTTTTTTAAAAACTCTATGAAAATTGACAATTGATTCGATATTAAATATCATCGTCAGAATGACAGAAGTTACATTTCATTTGATGCCTATCTGACGTTTAATAATTATTTTGGTTAGACCAAGAAGTGACCTACCTAGTGATTTACTTAATATATTTTTTCTGATGATATTTAATATCGAAACCATTGTCAATTTTCTTTGAGTTTCTAAAAAATGTTTCAATGTATTGTGGAATTATCTAGAAACAGTTAGTTTAATTTAAAACAGTAACATCTTCCATTAAGTTAGTATCGCTCGAGTTCTCTTAGAATGCTCCCGCTAATACTTCAGCTATATCTTTTGATTTTGTTATTAATATTTCATCTTGTTTAATACTAGTGATTTTGCTGTATGATTTACTGCTGGATATGTTATTCAGTTTTTTCATAGGGATGCCAAGTTAGTAGAGCTATTTTTTACTATTTTAAAATATATATCTAGTTTTGGCTTTTAGTGCTTTGAATCGTAATTGATTTGTGTTATGCTTGTTATAGATATTAAAAGCATGTGTACTTTGTTATAGTGCCTCTTGATATTCTTTATTCCCGGTACGGCTGTATGGTGTGTCATGTTTTTAGTTAGCCCTAATGTTATTTCTCCAGCTGATATCAATATATTATTGAAATTGTTTATGTCTTCACGTATTAGTTTTTTTTATAAATATGCATATAATATATAATACGTAATACATAAACTTATTTAATATATAGTCAATAAATTAGAATCCACTATAAAGGTAATGTTGAATTATCCAAAGAATTTTAACAGGTCACAGCTACGTTTGACATTACCTTGGGGAAAAGTACCACAGCGTATTCGCACTCTTAACACTCTAAATTATTACGTTTCCACAGTATATCAAAAAAATTAAGAAAAGATAGCGTATAAAAATTTGTGTAGAAGAGCGAGTTTTGCATAGTGATTGTAGAAAAACAAAATTTGTTGTTAACGAAAAGTCAGTTCCAAACATTGTTTATTAAGAATTTCTATAATCAAAGATAGTATCTTATCCCTTGGGAAGAATCTCTAATTTTTAAAATATATTTAAAAAAAGGTTCTACACACTATAATAAAAAAGTAAATATTCAAATATAGATGCTCGATTCGCGATGCGTTCAGGAACTTTAATTTACCAGTCGCCCACTTAAAAATTCAGTCGCGTCAACAAGAGGATCGGTTGGTACTAGTGGTACCCAAACACAAATCCTATGGGTGCGCCAAACGATCACACCTGAATTTTTTTAATGAAACGTTATCACGTCAAATGGGTAAAATAAACACTGGGGTGGTACAAATACAATGTGAAATATTTAATGGATTCAAAATATTCTTGATAATGGTAAAAATAAAAGAAAATATAATGATAAAGTTTATATTATTCATTATTATTAATATATAGATATCATTTATTAAACACAAATACTGATATACAAAAAGGCACAACTTTAACAACACATATATAAAATATAGTACAATATTCGAAGGAAGTAGATTAACACAAGAAATGCAATATGTTTTAGTTATTGTAAACATGAATTTACATATAATAAATGTATTTATTGGTACAAATAGAAAAAAGTACAAACCGTTAGGCGAGATTTATCCCGCGGATACTCTTACATTTAACCCTTAAAAAAGATTGTCAAATAAAGAAAATAGAGAACTAAGTTAATAACATCAAGTTTACAAAATACCCATATAACATGCTGCAGTAGATTTAATATTAAACGAATTAGACAGAATGTGTTACAACAATAACGAAGACATTCGTATGTACTAAAAAATCTAGAATGAATGAATTGAGTATAACTATTACGCTGGTAACAGCTTTTTGTTTAACAAATTTTGAAAAGTTAAAAGTGACGACTCCATTGTACGAAAAACTACGTTCAAAGGTACTAGTATAGAACCGAGGCATGGTAAGATTGAGCTAATTGCGAATATTCACATTAGGTGTATTATTTCCTGCATAGATGAAGTGGAATTAATGTACACAGAATTTAAAAAATTAAAGTTAAAAATAGATATTGGTGCGAACATATAACCATCCTATCAAGGAAAATTCGAAAGAAATATGGTCAAAATTATTTAAAAAGTCATAGAAGTCCTGAATACTATAGAAGCATTCCTTTTGCAAACATTTCTGAACAAGAAGTTTGAATATTACTGAGGGCCCCCGTAAGGGCAACTGGTGCCTGTGTACGAAAAAAAATTTGGACGCCCCTTAAGATATTTTGGAATATGTTGTTTTATTCATTTTTTTCAAGATAGGTAGGGGCGTAAAATAGGGTAAAATTGGTAGCGACGACCCACTTTTTTTTAACTTTACCGAAATTTTAAGAAAATAATTATTAACAGAAAATAAGCATGTTTTATGGTAATACAAGCTTTATTCAGTTATAATATTTATAAACAAATGCAAAAAAAAATTTATTCTACGAACATAACATGAAGAATTTTTTTTGTAATTGGCCATCTCTCCCTCAGGGTATTGGTGATATGCCCCACACAGGGTGTTAGTGATGGCCTATGTACTCCGATACACATTAATGAGTTAAGCCTTCTTTTTGGTAGCTACTCTTCCACGGGGATCGCAAAAATTAACGAATTTGCTGCATCCATCGTGAAACCATTGCTCGCAATTTATACATTTAATCCAGTCATCTTTCCTGGTGGCCTCGGAATATTTTTCTCCACATCCCACGCACTCATCATTTTCTGAATTATCAGATTCCTCGTCGTCCAGCATAGTGAGGTCCTCAGAATCGAATTCGCTTGTTGAAGAAATTTTTCTTTTTCTGTTCTTCTCTCAATTTGTTGCTGTTAACTTTTTCTAACAGACTTATGAGTTTTTATTTTCTTTTGCTTTTTTTTGCTGATTATAATTGGCATCAGTTAACACAGTAGAAATATGCTGAGCCCTTCTTCGGATACCTTCCAATACCCGAATCTTTGGTGCGGGTGAAACTTGATCCAACATTTTTCCTGGGGTTAAATCAGAGTTTTCTGGAAGAATCATTGATTGAGTTAAATTTTGTGAAGCAGTAGAGGTGCTAGGCTGAGGAGATATTTCTCTTACGGTTATTGTTCCTGGATTTGGTAACATTTCTTGAGCAGTACTCATCATAGCAGGCTGTTGAAGTGACAGTGCCTCTTCTTTGTCCACAGTTTCGTTCAAAGTTATAGAGTCGGATGTGGTCTCGTTGGAGGGATTCAGTCCTATATCTGTACGTGATATGGCAGTTTCAGATAAGAAGGCGTATTCTGGAATTGCTTCTGGATTGGATGGGTGTATACCAGTTGCTTTAAAAGCGGAAATTGCATTTCCTGGTACAGCTGCCTCACACTACGCCTCATTTAATAAATGTCCAAATTGAAAACGACCAATTTTTCTAGAAGGATTTGCTCGAATTCAGTTATTCGATGAAATAGTATAAACAGATTTCAGTGATTTGACAACCGCCCTATCGAGAGGTTGTAACCAGTGCGTGGTATGACATGGAAAACTGATCATTATAATATTGTTCTGTCTAGCAAATTGTAGCATCTCGACACAGCAATGAGAGCTGTGACTATCCACCAATAATAAAACAGTACCTTCAGGTTTGCGCGGTGTAAAGTGGGTCTTTAGCCACCTCAGAAACAAATCTGAGTTTATGTAGGGTGATTTTTCGTTCATGTAGATCTCAGACCCAGAAAGCATTCCATCTTTACACTCAGGTTTCAGATTTTTGCCTCTAATAATACTTAGAGTAGAGGTATAAATGTACCCTCAGCGTTACAGCATGTTAGGACTGTGATTGTCTTCCCCTTCTCTCCTGAAGTTATTGCAGCCACGTTTTAAGAATATTTCCAAGCGGTCACCTTTCTTGGGACATGATTTAACTGTATCCATGTCTCATCCATGTTAAAAATATAGCTGGATTTATCAAACAAGTTAAACTTCTCTAGGACAGAGCGGAGTTCATCAACATAATGATTTACTCTATCTTAAGACATTCCTAATCATCTGGCTATGGAAACTCCTAAAATTTAGAAAACAATTATTAAGATTAATCATAAATTGATGATTTGTAGACCCTCGCCTTCAGCTTCTCTCACAGAGAGCGACTGCAAATTAGTAGGCCATTTGTCGAAGATCTATACCCACTAAACAAGAAACATAACAAGTCTTTTTTGTGATCTTATTTTTAGAGAATTTTCGTGATGTTTATGTAAAACGTTATTGAGATATCTCCTAGATGTCCAAATTTTATTACCAACTCTATTAACATCCATGTCATGTAAATAAAACATATTTTTGATGTCCACAATAATACTTGAATTCGCAATTACATACACAACCTATGAACTTCTTTTTAGCAACTTCCTATAGGAAACATTCATACGATGTTAATTTGTATACTTCTCACTAATATCACATACAGAACGTTACTGTAAGATTACAAATTAACATGTTTCTAAGATGACATGTTGCAGTTACTTTCACATCTTTCAAAATAATTTTTAGTAAGTTCATGTGATTACGTCTTTACGATGTTAGTTCATAAATCTCTCAGTAATATCTCATATTAAACATCACAGTAACATAGAAAAAGGAGAAAACAGAAGAGGAACTGACGAACGAACATTATCTGTGGAAACAAATGACAAGCATGAAATGACGGATGGTTTTCAGTTTTGTGTTATATTTTATTCGCAGGAAGCACATTTTTTGCAAGTACTTGAATAAAGTGGTCTTCGATTTCGTTAGTTCCTACTTAGCTTCAGTTTCTATGCTTAGTTATAATTCTTGTTATAATGGACGAACAACAGCTGTTATAGGTAAGTACCTATTCCAAAATCATAATTATTAAAACTTGATACTCATTCAAGACTTTAATAGGCTATTGTACATTGAAATTCCAGGTGGCGGAATTGTACACTAACATTATATAATAGAGTTTACAAAATAAGGGTTTTTCCAACTTTTGAAATATTTTAGTTAGTAAGTATATTTTAAAAACGATTCACAATATTTTAAATCCTAGATATGCATTATACCCTACAAAAAACTTAATATTGCAATAGGGTAGATATTATTATTAATAATCAAACATGCTCATATGTTGGCAGAGATTTGAATCTAGAAGAAAATATTGACAATGTTCATGATGTTTCAGAAGCTACTTACATTAATAAAATAAAAAACAAATAGTTGGTAATTATGTAAAGAAAGGGGAATAACTATTTCAGATACTCTGATACAGACATTGTATTGAACAGTACAAAAAATATTGAATCGAGTATCTCTAGTTCTAGTTTTTGTAGTAGCAGTCATAGCCATCAATATAATATTGCAGGTTTAGAAAATTTTAACAATAATACTAACAATTCTTGTGAACAATTAGAGACTGTTTAAGACTTTAAGAACAGAAATTTCTGTTAAAAAGCTGATTTCCATTTGAAAATACACTGAATACAATAAGAAAGCTGTAGCTGTTCCTTACAATGGTACCTACATTAATCTAGTTGAAGAATATGTAACTTATGGCACTTAATGCTACAGTCAACAAACAAAATTCAATTATTTATTATTGTAGCAACACAACTATTGGATACTCAATTGGATACAATTAATTATAAACTCATTTAACTTGATAATGTGTTCATATCTCTTCTTCATAAGTAGTTTTTTTTGTATACAATGTATTAATAATGCTTAGTTTTCATTGAGTTACAATTCCACGATGTTAATATACAATATGTTCCAGGATAAAAATAACAAGATGAGAATAGTATATTATTTTATACAGAAAAGAAGTATGAATTTTCATGGCACACCTGAATTTACCTGTGAAACGGAGTGAGGCATGTAATAGAAGGTAAATCATGGAAAGTCACTTCTCGAAATCAAATATGTTGTTATTCCTTTGAAGAGCCCCGCATGTTTCTTGTGGAAAATGGGTCAATTGGCTGAAAATCAAGTTTTATGTAGTTTATGATGATCGATCAAAGGTCTCCATGGGCACAATTTGATCTAAAGTAATTGTTTTTTCAGCTACTGTTCAGAACACCTTAAAATGTTCCACAGATAAGGATTTTGAATTGTACGTTATGGAATGGTTGTGGCACTCGAAACATCGACTCTTGCATAAGAAAAAGTAATCGTAAGTAAACGATAGAATTTTCTTTAATCAAATTGGATTTCTGTTGATTTAACGTAATGTTTCATAAAATCTTTATGGTGTAAATTTTTTATTAATTTCAATATAAAACTATTCTAATAAATTTTCTGTAAACTAGCTGTAATGTGTATCCGTTAAACTTTATTAATTCAGTTTCAAAGTATGTTACATTATGGCAACTACAGATTAATATACCCTTTTCTATTCCTTGATTTCACGGAATACGTTCAATAGTTTCCACTTTCCTCACTTGTTATGTAATATGCTTACACAATTTTATTTTTTTTAGGTTGGATTCCTGGACAAGATATTTTTTTTTAATTTTGTACCTGTTTATTTAAATTTACTGTACTGTTCATTAAAAGTGAATAAACGTTTTAAATCCTTTATTGCTTTTTTTGCTATTTCATTTTTAATGTACAGATTGAACCACTAAGAACGACTGTAGGCCACATCTCAGAAGTGAATTATGGTACAACTTCCAAAAAAAATTACCTTTAGGTAAGTGATACTGAAAAATTGCTGTAAAATATTTTGCAGTCTCTAAAATATCCGCTAGGGGTGGAGTGAACACTTGAAAACATAATACTCCAAAAAAACATACTAAAGGTCTCCTACAAATACAATTTTTGAAATCTTGAAGAGATTATGAAAAAATTTAATTAAGGAAATTTTTTGCCATTATTCTTCAAATAATGAGTGGGGAAGGTTCAAACTTATGAACAAATGTATAACTTTCTCGTTTATTAACCGTTATTAATGATTTTAGCTGCATTTAAAAGAGTTTTTCTGTTTAATAATATGGATAACAAAATTACATAATTTTGTATTCACTCGGGAATTTCAAATGTAAATTGAAGCATTTTATAAATTTTTATATCTGATAACGTGAATCTCTTTTCATCAGATCTTGAAAAATGTCTCATTACATTTGAAATTTCCGAGAAAATGGGAAAATTTTCGACTTTTTCACATTTGTCCAATTTTGTTATTTTTGTTAAGCATATATCTTATTACAGAGGAAAATCTCTTAAATGACGCCAAAAACATTGATATCGATTAAAAAGCAAAAAAGTTATACGACATTTGTTTTTTAGGTTGAACCTTCCCCACCCCTTATTTGGAGAATAAGGACAATAAATCCGTAACTACATTTTCTCATAATCTCATCAATATATCAAACATTGTATTTCTAGGATACCTTTAGTATGTCTTTTTTGGAGATATTCACAGTATTATGTTTTTAAGTGTTCATTTCACCCCATAGGTGATATTTTAGGAACTCAAAAATATTTTCCAGCGATTTTTCAGGGTCATTTTCCTGAAGGTATTTTTTTAAAGTTGTACCATGATTATTTTTTGAAATATGGCAGACAGCCGGAGTTGCCTAGTTGTTCACCCTGTATTTGCTGATTAGGCACAGAAACATCTATAGGATGTCATCTAGAATGTTTGAGGTATGTTATTTAGAGGTTTAAGTAATGTCCGTACAACATCTAAGAGTACTGGGGATCTTCCAATTGAAGGCACAAATGAGCGTTTGGTTTCCCTGTTGAAATCCGTTGTTTTGTGTTATTCCATGTTTCGATTAACATATTTGCTCCCAAGTTTCACATATTTATTTGGTTATACCGTGCTGAGGACGGTAAATAAGCCAGAAACATGCATGTCCGCGGTTACCACTTTGTTTCAGTAGCCCTTATTCTTTTTTGCGTGAATTACCTATGAATTTCTTTGATGTTGTTGTTAACATATCACGCGATATTCCTACATCTTTTTTGTTGTTTACTATGGGTCGGAAGGTTCAGGCAGGGGGGCTATATGCACCTCCGTGTCGATCTTGGTTGTTGTCCTGAAAACTCGGGATCTTCCAATTGAAGGCACAAATGAGCGTTTGGTTTCCCTGTTGAAATCCGTTGTTTTGTGTTTTCCCATGTTTCGATTAACATCTTTGCTACAAAGTTTCACATATTTATTTGGTTATACCATGCTGAGGACGGCAAATTAGCCAGAAATGTGCATGTCCGCGGTTATCTTTCTGTTTCAGTAGCCCTTTTTTGTGTGAATTACCCATGAATTTCTTGTATATTGTTGTTTACATGTCACGCGATATTCCTACATCTTCTTTGTTGTTTACTATGGGCGAAAGGTTCAGGCCTTCGTGTCGATCTTGGTTGTTGTCCTGAAAACTCGGGATCTTCCAATGGGAGGCACAAATGAGCGTTTGGTTTCCCTGTTGAAATCCGTTGTTTTCCGTTTTCCCATGTTTCGATCAACATCTTTGCTCCGAAGTTTCACATATTTATTTGGTTATACCGTGCTGACGACGGCAAATGAGCCAGAAACATGCATGTCCGCGGTCACCAGTCTGTTTCAGTAACCCTTTTTCTTTTTAGCGTGAATTACCCATGAATTTCTTTGATGTTATTAAACGTTTACCTTTTCCAGATGGATTTTTCAAACCTGTAGACAATCCTTTAGGAACAGCATTTCTTCTATCTCAAATAGATGTATCTATCCATATTTTAGAGTTTGTATGACCTTCATTTAACCAGGTTTCATCAAGGTAATAAATGGGTCTCTGTTGTCGCCTTTCTTCTTCTCCATCTTACAATCTGCGGTCTATTAAAATACCCTTTCTATTTTTTTAAGTATCTAAAAAAATGTAATTTTCTCAGTACATACCATGAAATAAATAAAGGAGCATTCAATTCATATAAAAATTAGTATAATTTGAAGCTTACTTAAAATTTCTTTCTTTCATAACTTTATGTAATGATCAACGTGAAATTTGTGGTAAATCTGGGCATTTCTTATTTCAGTTAAAACTTTTTTCAAGATTGATATTTCATTTTTTAAAAAAAAATATGAACGTCGAATTATATTTTTTGTTGTATCGTCGAAGGTTTCAACCATTCCTGGACGACCTCAACGATAGTTAGAAGAGACAATTATTCCAGTGTTTCTATATTCTTTAATACTTCGAAACACAGTCGATCTAGCTACTTCTAAAAAATAAAATTTGTACACGTTAATTTCGCACTTTAAACACAATGGCATTCACCTCCATCTCTGGTTCATCATCTGAGATTTGTTTATTCAAATTCACAATGTTTTGCTTCTCTGTAGACGGTAAGTGTCCTAAAATTACAGAGCTCCTGTTTTTTTGGGGGGGGGATGAATGAGGACTGCTAGTAGGATAGGGTTGTAGAAACCATTCTAGAAGTTAAAAAATTTGGTAATGGATCTGTGATGGTTTGGACTAGAATTAGTATAGAAGAAAAAAAATCTTGTAACAGTTTCAGGAAGATTAAACGCTCAACGGTACATCGATCTCGTTTTGGAGCATAATGTTATACCAGAATTGGTGATATGGGGCTTCCCATTGGTAAATCTTCATTTTGGATGTATACCTTATTGTCAAAAGTGAAATAGTTCTGATTAATACATACATGAAATAAATTAAGTATATCTGATATTATTCCTAGATTAATATTTTTATCTTCTACTAATTTTATTACAAGTGTAATGCATTATTTTGGACAAATTTTTGAGAACATATTGATGACTTCAGTAGAAATGAGTGACAGTTATTTTGTGAATTGTATGAAATGTTGATCAATCATTTAGATATATATCAATAGTTATTAAGTATTGTGTTCAGTTTTTAGCATATCTATTATTAGGAATATTAATATAAAAAACTACAGGTCAAATTGATTTCGAAACTTTATATATAATTTAACGGTTTCATATACTATTGTTGATATTGAGAATTTTTATTTATTATGCATTCCTTTTCATAATAATTTAAAAGATAATTTGAGCTGATGACAATCTCTCTAACAGTATTAGAAAAATTTTTGTTGGGTCTGCTCTTAGAAATTTGACATCGCTAGATTCTGTAAAATTATTTACTTTGGATTTATAATCTTTGGTTTTCAATATGTCAGTTGTATTACCTTTGTCATATTTTGTAATGGTCAGGTTACAATCTTCGACTTTCTTTTTAATTGAATTTAAATCTGAAACGTCATATTTTGTTTGACGTTTAACCTCAATATTTCTGATTAAATTGGCAATTTGTAATTTCTCATAAAGAATATTATTTGACTTATATTTTGAAGCTATTTCTGATTTTGTAACTAATATTCTTTTGATATGTTTTATTCGTAAATTTTGGTAGTATGTTGAACTTTAAGCCTTTATCTAACAATTCTATATCACTATTTCTAAAGTTGGTATCTGAAAGGATTTGAAATCGTAGTGCAAAGTGTATTGCTATGTATAGTTTGATGATGTTTGGACTATTTAATTTTATGTTGCTATTATATTGATATCTGAGGAGTCCATTTTAAACCAATTACTATTTTCTTCTTCAAGCCAGATTTATTGAGCAGATTTAACCGCTTTTTGGGCTTGAGGTGTTTTCGTATGGCATTTTATGTTTACATAATTTGGTATCAGTTTTAGGATATTTGAAATTAATGAAGAGTTTAGGGTTTTGTTCGGGACGAGAGATCCATCAACATCAATTTGAAATGAGATGAATCACAAGTCATGCAATGAATTTAAAACATACAGATAATCAGTACTATTAACTGTATGTAAACTTCGTTTTAATCTTAAATTTTTTTCAAAATTATTGTGGAATTTACTGTAATTCCATGCCATCAAATTTTATGTTGATTTGAATGTTATCGCTGTGAATGTGGACCATGTAAAATGTCAGTATATTGGACATAACGAACTGACCCCTAAATTGAATAACAGTCTAACACTACGGATTTAAAAAAAAGCCTCAAACATTTAGGGCGATGACACTAATCCCAAGCAAGTTCTATTTTTTTTGTCGATCAGACCACCCTGTCAATTCGTCAATTCCCCAACGATTTCTTCAGTTTTCAAACTGAAATCAGGACAAACAGTCCCATTATTTCGTGAGATTAAAAAGCATCTATACTTTCGATTTCATTTTGTAGTTGTCCCGATGCATTTACTACACACGTACAACTACTATAGATCCTAAATATCCTTTTAGTGCCCTATTTTCTTCAAGGCATTGTTACATTTTATAAGTTGGTTCAGTGGCGGGACCCTGGGGGTTGCCTCAGTGAGATTAAATATACGTAGTGAATTGAAATTGAATTTTTATTTATTTATTATACATTCACGTATAGTATTCATTGTGTAATCATTAAATTGCATAGAGGACATACATGAGTAATCTTATAACGATACCTTGTGGAACTCTAGCTTTTATTTCAGGAAGATAAGCACTTCTTTTAATGAGCTTACAACATCCATGCTATTCGTACATGGTTATGGAAGAAATTCAGTCAATTTTTGAAATCATTCTGAATGCCTGACCTTCTCAAACTCCGGCTTTACGATTGACAAAAATAAATGGTGAAACTTTCTTTTCTTTCGAAGCATTTTGTATAATTTTTGTTATTGTTGATGCTGTTTATCTTGGGAAAATTTGGAATTTCGAAAATATAAGATAAGCTTGCTTTTTCCTTGATATCTGCATGAATTTAGGCAGACATTTATGCATCCCATTATGAATAATTCACACATGCAATTTAATACATGAAATTATAATGGTCCTTCTAATCTCTACGCTAGAGACATTTTGAAGCACAAATTGCTGTAGTTTTTTAGAAAAAAGAGACAATTCAATTGCTAGTAACAAAAATATAAGGATAAATGTGATACGTATAGGCAGTTAGTTTTCGGAAATTGATCATTTAAGTAATCAGCTTAAAGATATTGTCAAAATATTATTTTATCGTTGCGTCAGCATGACTGTCCTCAATACTTGCTCCAAGTTTAAACGTCATATGTCTTTGGTTAAGGCACATGTTTTCAGTCGACATAGAATTCTTTATGAATTGAGTATTACTTTGAAGGTTTCTATTTTTTATTGGTTATTTTCTTGTATCCGTGAACATTTTCCATGCCCAGATTTTTCCAATTTGATCATTCGTCCAATTATTTAGTGGACGTAAAAATAAATTAAGCAAAATATTATTCATCTGCCTCAGAACAAGATAAAAATGACAGTTTATGTCGTTATAGGTTGTTTTTTTATGCGACGCCACTGTACTAGTGTCTAGTATGTGACAGAGGGATCTTGTTGTATTTGGATACTTTTTTTTCATTCTTCTTTAGAACCGCTACCTGCTCGAGCTTTTGTCACAGTTTTACCCCACAAACTGAGGTCACACTTATTGCAAGTCTACAAAGACCCCTTGATAAAATCCTATTCAATTCTGATGAGAATCGGGGGTACATCTTGAGTACGTGCCCCGTTTTTTGGTATTAGCGATTTTCTTGTATTTCATACTCTTCTTCATGTGATGTAGGTCACAACAGTTTGATCATTTGTGGGTAAAGTTAAAAGGTTCTTATGAACTTTGATATGTTGAAGTTTATTTCATATTACATCTGCCAGATCTCGTTAAAAGTTTATCAGGATTTTGTGCTATTCTCCTCGATATTACCTTTGACATATTTGATAACGATTACGTAAACAGTGTATTCAGATTTGTTTAAGCCGTTAATACTGAATTCTGGTAACTTAAGTAACTATGTACTGTGAGATTTTTTTATTCATTCTAAGAAAAACGTCATTTTTTGATAAGCTCTGTACATTCTGAAATCGAGAATGCTTTCGACAAATATCGAAATTTCGTAATCATGTACGAGTTTGTCAAAGAAAATTGTAATTTGTAATGCATTTTTTTTAATAAGAATTTGGATTTAATTGAACCACATTTATTTAAACACTATATTATTAGTAGGATTGTCTGACCAGCTTTCGATCTAATAAATTATGAACAAGGCATTTTTTAGTGTTTTAAATGAAACTCACGGTTTCTAGTTAATTCCACAATATAATAAAAGTTATTGAAAATTCTAAAAAATTGACAATTGTTTCGATAAATCAATATCATCGTCAGAATGACAGAAGTTACATTTTATTTGATGCCTACCTGATGTTTAGTAGTTATTTTTGGCTAGACCAAGAAGTGACCTAACTTGTGATTGACTTAATATATGTTTATAGAAAAAAGAAGAAGATGTGATATTACAAATATTGAAGCTTACATATTATTAGCCCTATGGTGATATCCTGGATATCATTTTTCCAATTAAGATCAGTATAACTGTGCAATGATATAGAAAATCAGGAAAACTAACTTTACAATTATCACTTAAGAAGACAGTTTACTAGTGGAGAACTCCCTAGATTTAACTGTTCATTGACAACTTCATATTGTGGGTTTCTTAAATGTCTTCTAATTTCCAATTCTTCGAGGAAATCCAATTATTGTTTCTTTTCACAAATATGCAGCACTTCTAGTTTTGTGTTAGGTGTCAATGAATGATTGGTGCCAAGTAGATGTTTTGCGTAGTGGGATTTATCTGGTTGTTTTAACCTGTATGCTCGTAAGTGTTCACTGTATCGGATTTCATAATTCCTAAGGGTCTGACCATAGAAACCGTGAGTTTCATTTAAAACACTAATATGAGCAGATTCCACGAAGTAACGGTCGAGACAATTAATTTCATTAAGGCATTTTTTATTGATATTCTTTTTTATTTTTCAACATAGTCATGCTCTATCATTTGTAACCCTTTCAAATAATAGTTTCCGATTTTCGGTGTAGAATAGGCGTTTACGTTAGATGGAAATATCTGTCCTCCAAGCCAAATTTTTATGTTAGGAAATAGAAAAAGTCGTTAGGTAAGAGATATGCATGGTCAACCAATTCATAGTGAAATTCCTGAATGTTAGCAATGGCGATACCTGAAGTTTGGGCAGTCACGTTATCCTAATGGAAAAGCACTTCTTTCTTTTTCAAATACAGGCGGTTGTTTCAATTTTTATCTTCAGTTTAACAAGTAATTATGCGTACATCAGCAAAAAACACAAAGTAGCTTAAATGAAATCGTATAAATGAAAAGATAAAGAAACTGCAAATAATACACACAAGAAATAAATAAAAGACTGGAAATCCAAATTATAGATACAAACAATGGAAGCATAGAAGACAACTGTAATTACTTTAAAGATATCTTACTAGAAACTGCATGAAATGTATGTGGCATAGATAAGGAAGATAATAGCAGACAACAAACACCCTGGCGGACGGAGGAAATTAAAGCCAATGTAGGTCAATGAAAAAAGTATGGAAACAATATCTAACAAACAGAATACGATAAAACTATGAAAATTACAAAACAGGAAGAAACAGAACGAAAGAATCAATAACAGTTTCTAAAAATGACCAATGGGAAAAAATGGGAAGAGATTGCATAGGGGAAGTGATGTAATAAACACAAGATATGACATAAATTTTAAGAACGCCCTTTATAGACAAATTCTTCTTAATTCAAAAGAAATATTAATTATCGACCTGAACTAAAGTAAATAACACAATCAAAACAAGGTTATCAAAACATATTAGATTACGAACAGGTCAGGTTTGTTTACCAAACATAAACAATGATATTGCAAACTAACCTTCACACAAGGTGAAACTGGGAAATAAAATAACGAAAAATTGGGAATCAAAAGAGAGAAAGTATCTCTCCCCCGGTGAGGCAAGTCTAAGTATTGACGGGCCCTCACCCTCCAAACAGTAATAGTGTGCAGTTTGTGCGACTGGTGATAATCCAAAACGTAACTTTTTAAAGTACAACTATTTTATTATATTGTGTATTTGAACGGTGATATTATATTTTTTCTTTGACTTAACCGGGTGTCCCAAGATAGGGAAGGGACCCCATAGAATTTTTCCGGTCATATCTAGTGTTTCATATATATCAGCGCCCCTCATTTACTGATAGGGCCAAAATTTGTAATAGGTATCTTATTTAGCTTGTATTCAGGGACCACTCCCCTATATATAATATATATATATATATATTTTAGTATTTTGATAGAAGCGCAAAGATTAATCCTAAATTCAGAGTTTTGATAAAAACATAGAAATATTTATACTTTACTAGGGATCATAGTAAAACCTGTCTTCATAAATTACTTTTCTGAATTTTATTTGATATAGAAGGTATGTCTATAGTTTTATTGCTCTCCCTCTGCGAGAAGCCAAATTAAGGCGGGAAATAGGGGGTAAAGAATTTCACTTCTTTCTTTTTTTTTAAGATATATCAGTTGTTAACCTCTTATTTATGTAGGGTATGTTACGTAGGCTATCCTAGAAACCAGGAGAAAGCCACGTGTAATATTTTATTGAAAAACGTTCGTATAGGGTTTTAATTATTTTTGCTTTTTTTATTTGTAATATATGTTTTACGTATTTTAACCTTCCAATTTATTTCCATCCTCACCACCCCCGTGCCCGTCAAATAGGACGGCCCTACACTACGAACTCGGGCTTGGCACCCTGTATAAGCCCAAGGGGCCCCACGATGTCATTGATCGCTCGAGCCTGGAACAACCCCTCCCTCGAGGTAATCCCGCAGGGAGAGTTCCTGGTTCTACAATTATGTGCCGCGAGGGACTGGTGACAGCACGCTGCAACGATTTTTTTTGTCTAGGGTAGGAGTATACAGTAGGGCCCTTCCGGTCAATACAATCGGCGGGATAATACAGGACCCAAACACATTTTTCCGGTGACAGCAGAATAAAACTAGGAAACACCTAATTAATTACACGGGACAGCGCCGACAAGTTAACACTACAGGAGACCCATTTATTACACTGGTGACAGCGGTGCTCCAGATACTGAGTCCGTACGGCAGGGGTTTACAAGAAGGGAAGTCCTACAAATAATCCTTTTTCGTTTCTTTTTCCAACTATCCATTGCAGGTATCTAAATAATTAAGATTTGTGCTAACTAATTATAGGGACGCTAGGAAATAAAAATGCCATTAGAGTCCACAGGGGATTCGAGTAATATGCCAGCAGCACTAAGAATACCACAGGCACCACCACTAGGGGTGATCGCCTCAACTCTAACAGACTTCACAGGTAAAGACGCAGCCAGATATATAGAAAAGTTGGAACTAAGAGCCAAACTCGACGGATGGTCAGAAACAGAAACACTGACACTATTAAAATTTAAACTCGCGGGCGCAGCCCACGATTTATTCAAAGCCGACCCAAGATTAGACGCAGCAACATACGTCGAATTTAAGGAGAAAATATTGAGGAAATTCGTCCCAAGGAAGTCGATCGCTGACTGGTGGATGCAGCTAGTCCAATGCTACCAGAGGCACGACGAAGATGTAGCAGTTTTCTGCACAAGATTACGACTAATAGGGAACAAAATATTGGAGGAAGACATAAAAGGAACGAACAGATACCGAACATCCAAAGGAAACACAACGCGGTACTGTTGATCCAATTCAAAGTTGGGCTAAGAAAGGACCTTCTCAGAGAAGTAGGGTTTTACATATTACATAAAGATGACCTCACACTAGAAGAAGCAGAGGAGATAGTAAGTTGCCAAGAGACGGCAGCCACAATGGTGAACGGAAGGAACAATGGCCACAGAGTCGCTTTTACGAATGAGCAACGGAGTTGCACAGCATGTGGTAAATAGGGACATGAAACGGAAGAATGTAGACATAGCGCAAAATGTATGTACTGTGGCAGACGAGGCCACTGGACATCAAACTGCAGAACAAGAGAAGCGGAAGAAGAAAGAATAGAAAAAAAATGTCAAATATGTGGAAAACAGGGACACTGGGCAGCGTATTGCAGAAACAAAGAAACCAAGGAACTATTAACAGATAGAAATGTATGTCACTACTGCGGAAAACAAGGCCACTGGGTCAAGGACTGCAGAAAGAAAAGGTTCAGTGAAGAAAATAAAAAATGGAATACAAAGCAATGGAATCAAGAAAAAAGAGTCACAACACAACAAAATAACTACGGGGAATACAGCGGACAAAGGAACTCCAGAGAAAAGAATTGGAACAGAGAAGCATCACAGGCACACGTGCAACAGAATATGGGACAAAGGCTCCAAAAAGAAGAGAACAGAAGAGGACACTCCACAGAGAGAGGACACACAAACAAGGAAGACGGAAGAAAACATTTTAACTAACAAGGACCACCGTTACTCCCCAAACAAGTGGTCAGGCTGAAACTAGAGGAAACTGGAATCACACAGGCAAAGACGGAAATAAACAGGCAACACGAAAGGGCAACAAAGATGAAGACAAGAAAAACGAGATAAAAACAATGCATCATAACGGACCGACGATAAGTAAAAGCGAAGAACCCCCGTATATAGTACTCTTAAGAATAAACGGTAAAACCGAACCCTGTATGATCGACACAGGCGGAGCATACTCGCTAATAAGTAAATCAATAGTAGCAGACAACTAATTAGACACACGGATCTCGGACCAATTAACCTTAAAATGCATAACAGGACACACAATCCACCTATACGGTTCAACACAAATAGCCATAGCAACAACAGAAATGGACTATAATATCTACATTGAAGTAATTGCAGCCGAGGATGGTATAATGGGAGATACAGCAGTATTATTAGGAAGAGATTTTCTAGAAGAACAGGAGGCAACCATCTCATACAGAGGAGAACCAACATTAGAAATATGGGGAAGGAAAATACCACTAATGAACCCAAGACAAAACAGAGACTTGCTGAATAATTGTAGACAAATACGGACAGAAGCATACGGAAAAGTAACGGCAACAAGGGAACCAGAAAACCCTAGGGAGAAAGAAACGTGGCAGAAATGGCTAAAAATAGTGGAATCAATGTACAGACAAGAAACAACCAACCCAGGAATAGACACAAACAGCTCGGTAGGAAAAATAAAGGAGACTACAGGCAGGGATATAACAGGAGAAAGAGAAACTACATACACAAACCAAAAACCCATAATCAACGGAGAAGGGCGTACAGACACAGAACGTAAGGAGGAAAACGGAAGAAACGAAACAACCGAAGATATCAGGATTAGCAGAGAAAAACTGACTGCACAAGAACCAGCACAGATATATACACAGAAGATAGTTTGACCATACCAGCGCTAACTGAGGTTCACACAATCGGGACCCTGAAACATAATATAAAAGGAAATACGGTCGTATGCGAAACCCAAGAATACGGACAACACACAATCAGATTGGCAAACAGCATATCAAAAAACCAAAGACAGATCCCAGTAAGAATAATCAATACATCGGCGCAGGAAATAAATCTCACAAAAGGCACTAAGATAGGGAAAGCCTACGAATGCTAAGAAGAGAAACCATCAAACAATAGTATACAGGGCACAATCAGAAAATTCGACATTAAAACAGACGACTGGATCCGAAATAACTTCGAATTAAACCACATGGACACACAAAGCAAAGAAGAACTAGTCAAGCTAATTCAAAAGTACCACCATCTATTTACGGATGACGACGAAACTCTGACTAGCACCACTAAAGTCAAACACCACATAACTCTGGAACCAGGCTCTCAACCAATATGCAAGGCTCCATATACGATACTTTACCATCAACGAGAGACACTGCAAAAAGAAATCGATAGGCTACTAGCATCCAAGGTAAACAGAACATCCTCCACGCCATGGTCAACACCAGTAGTCTTAGTAGTAAAGCAGACCCCGGAAGGAGAAGAAAAAGTAAGAATGTGTATAGATTACAGAGCTCTGAACGCGGTAACTAAGAAAGAATATTACCCACTACCTAACGTATCAGACCTACTTCAAGGATACAAAGCGGGAGGAGAAACGTTATTTTCGGTAATCGACGTAGCGGAAGCATACCACCAAGTATACATGAAAGAAGAAGACATCCCGTTAACAGGATTCAGCACATACCAAGGACACTACGAATACACCAAAATTCCTTTCGGATTAGTAAACGCACCATCAACGTTCCAGAGATTCATGAATGCCACCTTAACAGGATTGACAGGAATAAAATGTATGATATATCTAGATGATATCATCATATTTAATTACACGGAAAGCAGGGATCATTTAGAGAAAGTAGAGGAAGTGTTCGAAAGACTTTCAGAAGCCAACATTAAACTAAAACCGAAAAAATGTAAATTCATGCTAGAAAAAGTAAAATATCTGGGACACATTATCTCACAAGATGGAATAGCTCCAGACCCACAAAAGCTGGAGGCGGTGCACAAATACCCCCTACCAAAGAATGTCAAAGGAGTAAGAGGATTTCTAGGTTTAGTAAACTGGTACCGACCTTTCATACCAAATATAACAGAAATAGCAGCACCACTAGTAAACCTAACAAAAAAGGATACACCGTTTAAAGTCTCGATGCAACTACATAGAAACCACATACGAAGACTACTTGCAATATATTGCAGAAAACGACCTACCAGGGAAGGACAAAATAAACAGGAAAGAAGGAAACCTAGATTCCATCCAAGACAAAGAATCAGTAGCCCTCCTAATGGCAAAGAACAGACCTAATCAGGAACCACTAATAAAGAAGATAGAAAATATATACACTCTACCGGATATGTCACAAGAACAAATAGAATTGGTCAAAGAATGGGACACATTAGACACGAAATTCTACGTAGCACTAAATAGAACATCAGTCAAAGAAGAAACATCATATGAAATAATGTGGAATATTATCCAAAAGTTAAAAAAACAATGCGAAGAGAACGCGGAAAAAGGCATAACCTTCATAGCCAGTCAAGAACAAATTCCAGGACTAAGCTGGGACGAAATCACAAAAATGATACAATTCACGTTTTACGGGGCAACCACCAAAGTAAGCATACTGAAACCGATCCCAACCAAAAACACAGCAAAAATCCAAATAATCGAGGCAGAAGAAGAATGGGAACCACTCTGGGACGAAGAATTACTGAAAAAAGAACAAAAACGCGACGATTTCTGCAATAGCACAGTACAACATTTAAACAAAGAGGATGAAACAAAACAAAAATATTACATCGACAAAGAAGGGCTCCTATACAGACAAGATCAAGAAGACAACAGGGACCAACTAGTAATACCTAGGAAATATATCACCAAAGTTATAGAAGACTTTCACGACTCACCCATATATTGTCACCAAGGACAACAAAAGACGTTATTGGCAATAAAAAGACGTTGCTTCTGGCCAACGATGAGAACGGATATAATAAATTACTGTAAACGCTGCGACGCATGCAACAGACGAAAAACCTCACCACACTTTAGAAAAGCACCACTACAAAGATTCACAAAGGTCACAGAGCCTTGGGAAATAACGTCAATGGACATAGTAGGCCCGCTACCCACGTCAAACAAAGGAAACAAGTACCTGCTCACCTTTCAAGATCATTTTACTAAATACTGCGAAGCAATTCCGATACCAGATCAGAAAGCAGACACAGTAGCAAGAGCTTTTGTAGAACAAATAATATGCAGGCACAAAACACCCCAGAAACTGTTAACAGATAGAGGAACAAACTTCATGTCAGAACTAATGAGAGAAACATGCAAACTACTAAACATAAAAAGAATACACACAGCGAGCTACGCTACGCACCAACAACCAATGGTCAAATAGAAAGACTACACAGAGTAATAAAAGATATGTTAGCACATTACATAGCCCCAAATCAACGAGATTGGGATAGTTGGATACCATATGTATTAATGGCATATCGGGGAAGCATACACACATCAACAGGATACAGGATTTCCTACTACATGGGAAAGATCAAGCACTACCATTCGACAATTTCATCAAGCCAAGAAGACGGAAATACAACTTAGACGATAACTACGTGTCAGAGCTAGAGACTAGAGACAAATATACACAAGAGTACTAGAGAACACAGAAAAGGCAAAAGACGAAAGGATAAACAGATACAATGAAAAAACCATCCTAAGAGAGTTTAAACCAGGAGACCTAGTTTACCTTCTAGACATAAGTAACACAACAGGATTATCAAAAAAACTTCAAAACCGATGGATAGTACCATTCGAAATAAAAGACAAAGTAGGACCAGTCACCTACCAAATCGCGTCAAACAAAGGAAAAAAAGTTGTTCACATTAATAGATTAAAAACATACTATGGCAAACTGAACGATGATCAACACGAAATTATAGAGACGACAACGACTCAGAATGAGAACACAGCACACGAACAGGAAGAACCACAAGAAGAAACCAGCAACGACATAAACACAGGGAAGTTAGCAGCATTATGGTCAACATAACCACACAGGGAAAAGACAGTACCCCACACAAAACAACAAAAAGATAAACCGAGCGGAAGGCTCCCAGTCTCACTAAGACCCCCACCGGAAATTCGACGATCAGCGAGGATAAGAAATCGGATTCCGAGCGCACCCAGCTACATTAATATGACATGGGCACAAGCGTCAAAATTATACAGGAAAAAGACGAAACTAATCAAACGCTACCATACACCATACAAAATGAGACGAAAATAACCCAGACAACAAACAAAACCGCTTAAACACTCAGCTCATACACACACCGAGGTCACACAAGAGTCAAATTTTGCTTTAAATATAAATAAACCTATGATACAGTAATACATAAAGATAAACACACCCAAAAGCAATAAGTTTAAAAAAAATTAAAAATAGGGATACCGGATTAAAAACAAACACAGATTTATTCATCATTCATAATTCGAACAATAAACGTGTTATTATTGTCGACTAAGACAAACAAACAAGGAAGAAATTCCATTACGTACGTTACTACTCATAACACATCGACAAATGCAAGGTCATTTCAGGTAATCAATATTGAAAAATTTTTGCACCGTTGCAAGGTCAACTTAAAGTATGTTAAAAAGATTTAATTTTAATAACTACAAGGTGAAAACATAAATTACATAAGTCACCAACTAGAAATTTAAAAAATAATCTTACACAAGGAACTCAATTGACAGTCCTAAATGATTGTACAGTTCGGTCAATTGAGAAAAATAAACAGAAAACGCAAAGGTAGCATTAACATGGGAAAAATAAAAGCAGTATTTTTTGTTCTTTCCAAAGAAAAAAATAATAATAAATAACTGTAATAAATGAACATTATGCTTTATAAATATGAAAACAATGAATGCTAACAAATGTAATTATTGAGACTTGTAGAGAACTGTAAGAGCACAACCATGGAACGACACTCCGCCCTCCTGACCTGGGTAACATTCGTTATGTGCGGGCTTCAAACAGCAATGACGTTAATTGCCTACGACTGTTCGAACCCCAATACAAACATTACAGTGATCTCCCTAAAAGACGTACAAAAGTGCCCGGAACCTGAGACGACGTACGCGAGTGAAAGCAGGTACATTCAAGTGATTCAACGCAACGAAATAAAACTACAAAAAGTATGGGCATGCCTAGTAGAAGTAACCAGACTCATGTTTTACTGCGGGATGCATAGCCACACATCCTTAGTCAACGAAGAGTTGTCCACCTACATACATAAACTGGGATCCGAAGAATGCAGAGCCATGCATAGATACAAAACAATACAACTGTATCAACAGACAATCGACAATATGATCATGAATGGGACTACAACAGCATCAATTAAAATAGGCGGGACTTTAGATAGCACCGGAACTTGCAAGGGGACCTCCTACCAAGAGAATGGAAGAAGTTGCAACGACGTGGTAATAATAGCTACAGTCAAAATAACAACAAGAGATTATCTAGCCAAAGTGACTCTCGACACAAACGAAATCCATCTAAAAGAAGGCATAACATGCAAATTTACAAATGGGTATTGTTTCGACTCGACCACGGGTGAAGCAACCTGGACCAGTTACGTGCCATCCACATGTGAAGATCACCTAAGCCAGCTATACAAAGGCTTGGGAAACATAATCACAAACAAACAAACACAAGAGAAACTGATAGTCATAGAAGAAAAAGACAAAGTTTTCGCCTTAACACTACAGAAGAGAAACTTACTATGCGGTATCGAAGTTTGGCAATCAGAGCACCCAAGAATTGTCATTGCCCTCGAAGACAACCAAAACCTTCAACCGACAATGCCAATTCTACCCCAAAACGTCGATCTCATGAACTACGTAAATAGGAAATTTTTGTATATAGAGCAAGCATATAAACGTGATGTAAGCATGCTATATACAGACACAATACATAGAAGATGCATAATAAAGAGAGACGGACTAAAGAACAGACTAATAATGGCTCACACACTACCAAACGCAGTTAGTCAATTAATGGAGAACGAACCTGGTCATATAGGCAGAGTTCTAGGCGAAGTACTATACATCATGAAGTGTACACCAACCACAGTTAACCTAAGAAGAACCGAAAAATGCTACAACGAGTTACCAATCGAAGTCAACAACGAAACGAAATTCATGGCCCCACTAACCAGAATAATCCAAAATCACGCAGAAGAAATAGATTGTAACAACATGATACCACCACTATACTACATAGAAGAGCAATG
Source organism: Galeruca laticollis (assembly GCA_963921935.1). Lineage (NCBI taxonomy): Eukaryota > Metazoa > Arthropoda > Insecta > Coleoptera > Chrysomelidae > Galeruca > Galeruca laticollis. The sequence continues at coordinate 158,079,208 of OY998175.1, read as the reverse complement.
GTTAGGCTTAAACCCGCACCCCATAATAGCAAACAAACCGAAGATACTCAAACCAGACGAAGACATGGACCTCCACTTTGGTCCCATCCAGCCATTGGGAGCAAAGGGTCTATACACACCAGAAGAAATTGATGCAGCGCAAAAAACCCTCACATTCGGAACCGAAAGAAAGACGGTCGAAAACATAATCACCCGCAGAGCAGCCGGACTGAACGCCAACAGCCAAGGTTACACAGTGTCAGATATCTTCGATGCAAAGGAAATTAAAAACCTAGCCGAATCCACCCTAAAACACACTTGGGAATGGTTCACGGAGATAGTTTCAATAATAAGCGGTATAATTGGTATATACTGCACATATCAACTACTAAAATACATAGTAGACACAATATTAAATGTAATTCGCATCCAGCAGACCGTAGGGTGTGGTATCGCAATGGTATGCAGCATATGGGATTCCCTTACGGCATGGGTAATACATTCCCACGGCAGAACCCAGAAACAAGACGAAGAGGCGATAGAAATGGAGCAGATACAGCATCAAGAGACGAGCCACCCCAGATCGCAACACTGGACAGAGAGAAATCACTCCATGAACGATCTACTAAGCAGCAGTGTCGCGAGTGTAAATAATCGGCACCTAGGTCAGGGTCAGAACAGTTAAATCGAAACGCGAGTGAGGTCAAGTGCGCGGTATGTAAAAACAAACTATAAGCAATACAAAATTCATGCTAATGTACTCAAAAAAACACAAACGCTGTTAATGTATTAGTTAAGATATAAAAAAGGTGTTGGACCTGAAACGTCGCAACACTTTTACAAGAGGGGAAGTGATGTAATAAACACAAGATATGACATAAATTTTAAGAACGCCCTATATAGACAAATTCTTCTTAATTCAAAATAATTATTAATTATCGACCTCAACAAACAAAACAAGGTTATCAAAACATATTAGATTACGAACAGGTCAGGTTTGTTTACTACAAACATAAACAATGATATTGCAAACTAACCTTCACACAAGGTGAAACTGGGAAATAAAATAACGAAAAATTGGGAATCAAAAGAGAGAAAGTATCTCTCCCCCGGTGAGGCGAGTCTAAGTATTGACGGGCCCTCACCCTCCAAACAGTAATAGTGTGCAGTTTGTGCGACTGGTGATAATCCAAAACGTAAGTTTTTAAAGTACAATTATTTTATTATATTGTGTATTTGAACGGTGATATTATATTTTTTCTTTGACTTAACCGGGTGTCCCAAGATAGGGAAGGGACCCCATAGTATTTTTCCGGTCATATCTAGTGTTTCATATATATCAGCGCCCCTCATTCACTGATAGGGCCAAAATTTGTAATAGGTATCTTATTTAGCTTGTATTCAGGGACCACTCCCCTATATATAATATATATATATATATATATATATATATATATATATATATATAATATATATATTTATTTTAGTATTTTGATAGAAGCGCAAAGATATTTATATTTCACGAAGGGTCGTAGTTAATCCTAAATTCAGAGTTTTGATAATAACATAGAAATATTTATACTTCCCTAGGGATCATAGTAAAACCTGTCTTCATAAATTACTCTTATGAATTTTATTTGATATAGAAGGTATTTCTATAGTTTTATTGCTCTCCCTCTGCGAGAAGCGAAGTTAACGCGGGAAATAAGGGGTGAAGAATTTCCCTTCTTTCTTTTTTTATAAGATATATCAGTTGTTAACCTCTTATTTATGTAGGGTATGTTACGTAGGCTATCCTAGAAACCAGGAGAAAGCCACGTGTAATATTTTATTGAAAAACGTTCGTATAGGGTTTTAATAATTTTCCTTTTTTTTTATTTGTAATATATGTTTTACGTATTTCAACGTTCCAATTTATTTCCATCCTCACCACCCCCGTGCCCGTCAAATAGGACGGACCTGCACTACGAACTCGGGCTTGGCACCCTGTATAAGCCCAAGGGGCCCCACGACGTTCTTGATCGCTCGAGCCTGGAACAACCCCTCCCTCGAGGTAATCCCGCAGGGAGAGTTCCTGGTTCTACAATTTTGTGCCGCGAGGCACTGGTGACAGCACGCTGCAACGATTTTTTTTTGTCTAGGGTAGGAGTATACACTAGGGCCCTTCCGGTCACTACAATCGGCGAGATAATACAGGAACCAAACACATTTTTCCGGTGACAGCAGAATATAACTAGGAAACACCTAATTAATTACACGGGACAGCGCCGACAAGTTAACACTACAGGAGACCCATTTATTACACCGAACTCTAAAGTGGTTACAGAAAAACAACCAAATTACGCAAGTTATAAAAAGTAAATATGGGGAAATATTAACAAAGGAAATAGAAATTATGGAAAGAGTATTTCAATGATCAGGGGCGGAAGAACACTCCGTCAGACCGTGCCCCCGTACGGAGTGCAAAATTCGAGGAGCGCGCAAAACCGACAAAACAATAATGAAAAATGAGACACCAAAGACACCTTATGAAAATATTATATTTAAAACACGGAAAGAAGAAATTATCCCGTTACCAATTCAAAGACAAATCTAAACCAAGTATAAGTGAAAAAAAGCAAGATGATTTGCACAGCATTGAGGTTGAAGTCGTTGATGAGAACGTCGTTTCAACAGAGCAGTCTTCATCAGTTTCTGAGTGGCTTCTAGCATACAAGTACCTGATAGTGTTGAGCAACAAGAAGCCGAACAGGAAGAAGCGGAAGGGATAGAAAATGTGTTGAACTAGCAGTTGCAGCTATAGACGGATGGATATGGTTCTCATCCTGTTGATTTGATTTTTAGTTCTGATCTAGGACTATGGCCTGAATTTATTTCTCATGCAGCAAGGATTTGTCCCTTAAATGAGGGTCCAGCATCCCCGATATACAACTTTGATTTCCCTACTGATACAAGCGGACGTATATTCACCTCAAATAACTATTCAAGATATCCCAGCAATGGAGAGAAAATTCACATAAATTGGCTGGCTTGTTCTATGGCCAAGGACTCAGTTTTCTGCTTCTGAAGCAAACTTTTGCAACGGCTACATCTTCTTAAGCAAAAGATGGCTATAGAGGTTGGCGGCATATAACACAAACAATCAAAAATCATAGACAATAAATAACATTTTGAAGTTTACCGGTTCTGGCTTGAATTGCGTATTCGCTTAAAAACTTTGCAAACTATAGATGCTACTACTCAAAAATTTAGGAATGCAGGAACCCAGTATCAGAACGCCGGTTTTCAACGTGTAGTTTTGATCGTCAAACTATTAGGAGAAATCTGCTGAATATTTAGAGGTAGGAACGAAAATTTCTATGATATGGAAATATTTTAAAGCTAGTCCAACTATTAGCTGAATTTGATCTTGTTATGGAGCAGCATGTAAGGAGGGCTTAAAACAAGCAGCATAAAATAACTACATATTTGAGTAAATCCATTAAAAATGAGGTCATTCCCCTAATTGCACATAATGTTAAAAGTCGCATATAAGATACATGGAAAAAATCTAAATACTACTCAATTATATTAGATTGTACAGCTGATCTGAGTAAAACAGAACAAATGACTTGCGTTATATGATATATTACGACTGAACAAGCGGACGTCAATACTCATGAACATTTTTTGGGCTATATTCGATGTCTTACTTCAAGAGCTACAAATCCTGGGATTGTCTTTGGCAAACATGAGAGCGAAGGATACGATACTGGGACGAATATGAAAGAAGAGCACTCGGGGTTGCAAGCAAATATTAGAAACATCAACCCTCCTGCTTCTTAATTCCATGTGATGGTGTATATCCTTAAGAAAAGGACATACAGTACATTCGACACAACGGAGACAAATTTGAAAATATTCTAGAAACCACGCTGACCAGAGAAATAGAAACCTTCCCCAATATAAATGATCTCAATACCTATTTGACAGACAGCATAAAAGAAAGTATAAACAAAACCGTTCCAAGAATCAGAACAGCAGTGAAGAACAGCAAAATCTCAGACGATACTAAAGAAATGATTAGGGATAGAAACAAAAATAAAAGACTCATGACGTCCGAGCAATTAAAAGAAGAAAACCAACAGATCAGACGACAAGTAAGAGAGGATGTGGCCAAGTACAATGAAAAGCTAATACGAGATGTGATAGAGGAGCATAAAGGTCCTAGAGTAATCAGGAAAAAACTATCGCGGGGAAAATAAGAAATAGTAACGTTACGGGACACGAAAATGGAGGCAAAATTAAGACCCGAACTGAGATACTGGGATTCATAAGGAAATTCTATGAAATCTTATACTCCAAAAAAGTAACGCCATGAAGAAAATGAAAAATAATGAAGCAGCTGGTCCGGATGATACAGTAATTGAATGTATAAGAATGGGAAGCCAAAACCTTCTAGGGTACCTGGAGGGACTCTTCAATCTATGTCTCAACAACGGTGAAATACCAGACTCATGAAAAAAAGCAGAAGATATGATATTATAAATGTTAATGCTTAGATATTAGTAGCCTATTTAAAATCAGTATAACTCTTCAATGATATTGAAAATCAGGAAAACTATATCTGCTGATCTTTTCTATTATTTCTTCAGAAGACAGGTTAAACGTGGAACTCTCCAGATTCATATGTTCATTAACGTCTTAATATTGTGGGTCCCTGAAGTGTTATCTAATTTATAACTCTTCAAGGAAATCCAGTTTTTGTTTCTTACCACAAATATGTAGTACTTCTAGTTCTTTGTTAGGTGTCAATGAATGTTTGGTGTCAACTAGATGTTTTGCATCATGGAATTTCTCTGTTTGTTTTAATATGTATGCTCGTAACTGTTCACTGTATCTAATTTCAAAATTTCTGAGGGTTTGACCCAAGTAGACAGCATTACATTCTGGACATATACGTTTATATATACCAATTTTCTTTAATGGGGATATTTTTTACATTTAATAATTTTGTACCCACATTAGTTTCTGTTTCAAATGGAAATGATGCTAAAAATATCTTTGAAATATTTTCTGTATATGTGATGGTTTTATAATTTTTTATTTCTTTAGTTTGTTTAGGATATATTAGTTGTAATGCCACTTTTAGGTACCTTTTTATTAGGTAATTTATTTATAATTTGTAATGGATAACCGTTGGATGTTACTATTTGATTAATTGTACTAATATTTCTATCAAAATTATATTTGTTCCTAGGAACTGAAAATACTCTATGTATCATTGAATATGCCATCAGTGTGTGTTGATTTTGTGTAAATTGAATAATTAAGTACATTATCAACTCTTTGAATTCTAAGATCTAGAAAATTGATTGAGTTTTTCTCTTCAACTTCTAATGTAAATTTATTTTTTGTGTGTACATTATTAATATGGTTGAAAAATGCATAAACTTGTCGTTCACTACAGATAAAACAAGCTTACATGTCATCTACATATCTATGCCAAAATATTTCAAGATTTTTCTTTCTAAACTGTACATGAATATGTTTGCCAAAATTGGACATATAGGGCTTCATTTTGAATATATACCTCTTTGTCACAAGTGAAATTATTCTGATTAATACACAATCCCTTTGGAGGAATTTTAGTAAAAATATTGGTAACATCAAACGAAATGAGTTTATACTTACCTTGTAAGCTGAATGTTTTGAATTTTTTTATTGGTTCTTTTGAATTTTTAATTGAGTATTTAGATATATATCCGTGATCTTGTTTTTTGTTAATATACTATTAGGAGTATAAACATAAGAAACTACAGACCTAATTGTTTTCGATATATTATGTAATATAATTGTGGAGACTGTGGCTTTTTATGTATGATGCATTTCTTCTCATAACGACTTAAAAGATAATTTCAATTACTCACAATCGCCCTCATATTATTAGAAAACTTTTTTGTTTGGTATGTTCTAACAATCCGTACATCCCTATATTCTATAAATTTATTTATTTTTAACTTATAATCTTCAGTTTTTTATGTAATAGTGGCATTTTGTTTTTCAGATTTTTGATTGAATTGGCAATTTTTGATTTCTCATATAGAAATTGATTTGAATTAGATTTAAAGCTATTTCTGATTTTAAATCTTACGTGTCTCAAGAACTGTACCTGAATTAAAAAATATTCAAAGAACTTTTGAACTGATGCCCATAGACATTGCCCACAATTTCATACTGAACTGAATTGTTTTCTTTCATAATAACCAAATATAACCTAATTCTAGTTTTGAATACATATTATTTTCAAAACTAATGAATTACTATGAAAACAATTACCTGCCTTTTTTAAATCCCTTCTTTTTTTTAAAGCGAATTCCAGTTAGAAGAATTGAACTTTTGGTTAAATCGCCAAAAGGAAAAACGGTTAGATTATCTGATTTCAGATACCAGTGGCGTAGCACTCCTTTGATATAAAATGAACAAAGATGAAGATTATTAACAAGCTGGAAGCACACGCGGTAGGCTACGGATTTGTGAGGAAAAATAAAAGAATATGTGAAGAAAGGAGATAAAACATAAAAATAATGGGACAATAGAACATAACTTTGTACCAATAACGGCTTCAATTACTTAGGAATAATTAATTGGAAATAACTCTGACGAAAGGATATCAAGGGAGAAATAACAGGAAGTCGGGTGAAGAGCGATCAAAGATAACACGAAATGAGGAAATAAAATATAATGATAAAGACAAAGTTACTCAACACATCGTATCAAATAATGAGAAAAATACCAACGGAAATAAATAAAAATAGTACCAAAGTGGATCCCACAATGACCAAAAGGAAAAAGTAGACCAAAAACTCATGGAATAGACCACAACAAAGAACTGGAAAACAGAATGCCGAATGAAGTGGAGAAAGAACAAAAGCTACGAAGAAAACACAAAACGATGAGTAATTCACTTCAAAAATAGGATTTTAAAATGTTGAGGGCATTAGCTATGATCCAATAGATTGGGAGACTTGATAATGATGATGAACTACACACAAGTTGAGGATAAAAGTAGTTTCCCCACATGTTGCACACTATACTTTTTCTACAACTGCACAAATTTAAAGAATGCAAGTAATATAACTTAATATTTATTTTTTTGGATCGTCAAATTAAGTTCCTACATCTACACCGCAGTCCCTGAATCAGTATGTAAAATTGAAACTCTACTTAAAAAAATCGGTGGAACTCGGGTTTTCAACCCCGGCCATCTGGGTGCCAACTGCACCATTAACCAATATTTAAATTATGTTTGTTCAAGTACATTTAAATCTACCTAACAGCTTTTTTCAATATCTCCGGCGGAATATTATCAAAATCCTCACTACTGCCATATTATTAATTAAAAATACGTGAATAATATTTTGTTAAAATTAAATTAAAAGAAAATTGCAATTTTTATCAAACCACGAATGAAAAATACCTTAAGAATTTAAAAAACTTCTATAATTTGACAGTTGTGACAATAGCACACTAAGTTTTTGACGATTTTTGTTAATTCTACATATTAATGTATGTTGTGTGGGCAAAGTGCCGTGAGAAATAATATTTCCCACAGTATGAGCAATATACGATTTTGAAACTAAGTAGGCTATGAGGAATACGCTACTTTTCATAGCGGTTGTAGAAAAGATATGCATCTTTTTGATGAATTGTATTGACAATAATATCTTCATACTCTAAATCCCATTTGTCAACTTTGTAAGTTAAAGCAAAAAGGAAGATGGTCAAATGCTATTGTTTAGTCAGTTTCAGATGTATTTGTATGAAATGTTTCAAACATTTATAACGTTTTTGTGAAAAAAACCAAATATTCTTGAATTTACTATGCTTATTTGATATCGTAATTGCCAAATTTTCTAACTTGACGTTTTGGTTAAAAATGTAAATATTCACTAGTACAACATTGGAATTCAGTGCGTTGTGTACCTACCTGATGCATTTGATTTCACACTGTATGAATGGTCTTTCATCTACACATCTCAAAAACCGTTTCACTGAACGAGCTGGAGTCTATTTAATGAAATAAACAGCACCAAAAATGTTTGATCCTTCTTCACTTTTGGCATGGTACCTGGAAAGTATATTTGTTTGTCATCAATACGCTGCCAGAGTAAAATTTAAAACGCTCTTGGTCGATAGAAGGTTAGCCAATACTGGTACAAAATGGTACCTTCAACACTTAGCAGTGGTGTATTTACAATAACATCAATATCTACAAATCAAGTATGTTTTGTTTGAGGTAGCAGTAGCGTTGGTCTCACAATTCACCACAAACTTCTTATTATATATGAAAGAAGTAGGTCATATGAAAATTTGTATTATAACTTATTATTTACTAAAATAAAATAGAAATGGCAAAAACCAAAATAATGACTATCTTAAACACTGTACATCCACAGATCAATATTACTTAAATGGTAAACTTATAGAAGATGTTGAACAATTTAAACACTTGGGAAGGTACATATGCGGAGAATAAGATCCAGATACTGAAATTAGGTTTAGAATTGAACAGGCAAAAGCCAATTTCACACAAATTAGGTCACTGTTATACAATACTAATATCAAACTAGGTTTGTAAAATGATACATATACTCAGTGCTGTTATATGGTAGCAAATCATGGACACTCAAGGCTCCTCAAGATTCCGTGGACAGCGTTAATTTGCAGTGAAGAAGTGCTTAGATTAGCCGAATGCGACGAAGAGTGGTTACAACCAGTAAAACAAAGGAAAACATGATACTTGGGACACATAATTCGCGGCGGCAAAAATATGAATTGCTTAAAGTCATAATAAAAGGGAAAACAGAGGGCCGACGAGGAATTGGACGAAGAAAATATTCCTGGCTGAGGAATATTAGAGATTGGACATGTCTTGACGTTCACTTATTATTGCGAGTTGTTCAGAGTCGACACAGCTTTGCCAACCCATACTAATGTAGACGGCACCTTAAGAAGAAGAATCATTTGCTTGCTACTTCTAAGTTTTCACTTTCAATAACTAATTTACTTCTATCGATGCTGTTTTAAGTACGTAATGTATTCAAATTAAGTGTAATTAATGTCACGACAAGTACCTAAAAACGTATTTTGTTAAATTTTTGGAATATTAAAATTCATATCTTACAAGGACGGTACTATGGAGAGTATGCCATTTTTCTTCCATGCATGTTAGATTTTGAGTTGCTATATGTATGTGAATTTATCAAAAGGTATCAAAACTTATATAATTTTTTAGTAAATGTACCTAGTACTTTCTATAATTTTTGTTGTGTAAAAGCCTATTTTTAATATTTTATTCAATTATCAATACTTGGTCGTATAAAAACTTTTCCTACAGTATTGTTTTGACGTTATATATATTTAAGAAGCATAAATTGCTATTTGTGAGGTTAGAATATCAATCAATACAAATTCTAGATTAATAAAGCCATTCAGGTGCCTCCCTTTTCCCCTTTTCTTGTTTACGAACATATAAATTCGGAAAAAATAAAACAAAAAATTTAAACATTTAAACACGTGGTGAACACCTGCGCCAATTCAATACTGAATGAAGCTAACAGACGACAATGACTTAACAAATAAACAACGGACACGAATAAAAGAATAATTGTTGTTACCCACGTAGGTCCCTACGGTTACGCCCCTGTAAGTTGGAGTCCAAAGTGAGGCCAGGCAGGCAGCATGCTGCGAAGGCGAGGATGGGATAGGTAGAAAAAGTGAAGGCGTCTAAACCTGTTCGACGGGTGTGAAGCGCGTGGGCAGACTCCTAGAGCCTCTCTTCTCCGTCGTCTTCTGCTGCTCGCTAGTCTGGCTATCGTGGAGTGGAGACAGGTTGATAGGAGTCGCGGAAATCGGCCACTATCACGTGACATTCAAGGACGATGAACTGTGATCATGGGTGTTATTTTCAACTAAAATTTTTTTAGATCTAACTCAACCGATATAAGAAGAGTAGTTTTGATGTACGAGGAGTTTACGTAAAGAAATCTGCTTCCAATATTACGTTAGAATAGGTAACTGTTTTCACTAAATCATACGAGGGATATTGCAAAAACTGTGCATCCAATTAAAAAATTAATTCAATAATTATTTTCATTAAAATGATATCACAATTATATTATGTTTCATAAACTTATGAATCCATAATTTATTGAAGATTCATTATCTAGATTACACTCTGAAGTATCTGTGAATTATTGTAATTGTCCGTAACTGACATCAAATGTGAATAAACGACAATTTGGAAACTGGCTTTTATTCGTTTTTGGATTCGCAGTCCAAGTGCCGGTACAAAAACATTTGTATTAGTCTGAGCACTTAAGGTACACAATAAAAGATATATTTATAGTTCAGGTCCTATGTTTACATTTGTAATAATACTTATAACATCGCACGCTTAAAAACTTACTATATACATATTTACAAATCATGGGGATATCTAGCACTTTAATTTTTCTGCCAAACCTACTAGTATAGGATGAAAAAGGTAAATTTACATTTATATTTGTCTCAACATTTTTATTTCCAATGGTTTTATCCTCTTCGTAAACAGGAGAATCAGAAAGGTTATACGTACGTGCATTCCTAAAATTACCAAGAACGATTTTGTTTATATTTTTTGGTCTCTTAATAACATCCTTTTTGTTTCTGTTCATTACCTTACCAGTATTAGTTCTTAAAAATTGACAATTGAATTTTCAACATTTTTCATGATATTGTGGAATTAGCTAGAAACAGTGGGCACTAATATGAGTAGATTCCACGAAGTAAGGGTCGAGACAGTCAATTACCTTACCAGTATTAAACATTTTAATTTCATACGAGTTTGGTTTTTCTTATAATATAGACGATATTATTTTTATTGTAACTTCCCCAACTTTTTGGAATCTGAGTCATAATAAGCTTTTTGTTTTCGCTGTCTTTCAAACAAAATGTTCCTGTACTTTTTATTATTTATTTGTAAATGTTTGAAATATGTATTTGCTACTGGTAAGATGCTTTTTAAAGCTCTATTACACAATGGTTGAGCTAGTCGATAAGAGTTGTTACCTAAAAAGGGATCAGAATTTGACAATCAACATTTTTTCATACTATTTTTCACTGTTTGAATATGTTTCTTTCTACCAAACCATTTGATCTTTAATGCTTACGGCTAGAGGTTATGTGTAGAAAATCCCGTTCGTGCGAAAAATATTTACATTCAAATGACGTTAATTGGCTACCACAATCTGACATGAGGATATCAAGAATTCCTTGCATTGAAAAAATAATTTTTAATTGACATTTAACTTCTTCCGAAGTTATATTCGTTAACCGTACACTTCAGTCAATTTTGAATAATAATTAATGAGAACTAAAAAGTATTTTTTTTTACTTATTTTCAATTTCTTATATATTCATGGGTTTCGGTCATAAATAAAATCACTTACTTATAGTGGTAACCCTTCTAAAAATCGGAAAACACAAAACATTTATATAAATACATATTGTTAAGATATATTTCTTTAAAACTTACTTTTTGATTATGTCTCAGAAGGGGCTCGTCTACTACTGTACAGTAGTATTTATTAAATAAAAAAAGACTACTAATATACGTAAAGACAAATAATATAAACAATAAACTATGATAAAGTTGGTTAAAAAATATTTACAGAAAGTACTAATTAAATTAAAATTAAAATTAGAGACCTCTTTTTAATAGATAAGGTGTAGATATTCATTTATAATAGTAAGTTGGTATATATACAACGTAAGTTGTCTATGTCTGTTCTGAAATTGATTGATTCTTCTTGATATTTATCATTTCTTTAATTAATCTCTTACTATAATTTTTTTCTGTAATTATTATTTCTACATTGTTAAAATCAAACGAGTGGTTTTTATCAAGTGAATGTTTTGAGAATGCAGTACATTCTTCGTTATTTCGAACTTATCGCTGGTGTTGTTGAATTCTCTTATGTAAATATTGGCCGGATTGACCAATGTAAGTACCATTGCAATCTTTATTGTCTTCTTATTATCTGGTTTGAGTCCAGAGAAAAGTTTATTCCTGTAATGTTATTTGGTTTTTCAGCAATTTTAATATCAAATGGTGCCAGGCATTTTTGTAATGATTTGTTTATATCGGGAATGTACGGAAGTGAAATATATTTTGATGGTTTATTTTGACTATCAAATTTTGATTCGTTGTAATAGTTGTTAACTCAATGGTTAATAATGGTTCATAAAAATGTTTAGGATAATTATTTAAATCCAAGGTACTTTTGATTTTTTTGATATTATCAGGCATGTGTTTTGGATGTGATAATTGTACAGCTCTATCAGTGAGGCTAGTGACAATACTCTTCTTGTATTTTATGGGAGCATATGAATTATAGTTTAAATATCTTTGAGACCACACCTTTTTTGTGAACCAATTTGTTGATATCCGACCGTTGTTGTCATATTCTACATTCATATCTAAAAAATCAATAGGGTGATTTTTGTCCATATCTATGGTGAATTGTAACTTTTTATCGAAGTTGTTAAAACGTTCTAGAATATTTTCAGTCTGGTCAATTTGTACACAAATGATACAGTCATATTTTGAAAAAAATTGGTTTTCTGGTAACTCTGCCAAAACATGGGATTCTAAATATTCGAGTACTAAGTTTGCAATCGGAGTAGAAATTGGAGATTTCATTGCTGTTCCAGAAATTTGTTTATAGAAATCGTGGAATTCAAACACAAATCAACCGCCTCGCAAAACGCGTCTAAGTCAAATAGTGTGAAGTGTTTCATTTTATTCCATTTATTTTTAATACAATTGATTGCTAGATCCGTAGGAATGTTTGTGTGTAAATATACAACTTCTACTGAAATTATCCGGTGATTTGGCGAAATCATTTGCGTTTTATTAAAAGTAGTGAAAGATTAATCAAAGAGAAGAATCCTAACTCAATCAATTTCAGAACTGATATAGAGTTGTTACCACTTACTATTATAAATGAGTATCTACACCTTACCTATTACGAAGAGGTCTCGAATTCTCATTTAATTAGGACCCTCTGTAAATACTTTTTAACTATCTTTATCATAGTTTATTGTTCATATTATTTGCTTTTATGTATATTAATCGTTTTTCTTGATTTAATAAATACTACTGTACAGTAGTAGATGGGCCTCTACTCAGGCATAATCAAAAAGTAAGTTCAAAAGAAATATATTTTAACTATATGTATTTACATAAATGTTTTGTATTTTCCGATTTTCAGAAAGATTTGAAAATTGTTTAAATCAAATAAACTGAAACGTTACCACTATAAGCAAGTGATTTTAATTGTGACCAAAACCAATGAAAATGTAAGAAATTACGGTGATTAAAAATATATATGTTTTATTTTTTATTTAGTTCAGAAATATCTAGGCCAACTTTTGGCCATGCATTTTGAGGAATTTCATGTGGATGTAATGGTACTTGTGTATTTGCTTTTGCATAAGTTGCGCAAGCGTGGCAATCCGCTATTAATTGGTCAATATCACGTGACATACCGGGCCAAATCATATTTCTCTAGCACGATTTTTTGTTTTTTCTTCACCTAGACTACGAATATATATTTCTTTTCTTAATTTTTTGGGAATTATTATTCTAAAATTTTTAAATAATAAAGAAATTTCTACTTGAAAAGCAAGGTAAGTTTTTACACAATCTTTGACTTCATCCTTAATTTCAGGCCACCCATTTTTCGTTAATTTTATTAATTCTAACATTTCATTTTCCTTTTGTAATCTACTTTCTTTTATTAGTGTTTTTAAATGAAACTCAAGGTCTCTAGTTAATTCCACAATATAATACAAGTTATTGAAAATTCTAAAAAATTGACAATTGTTTCGATAAATCAATATCATCGATGATATTGATTTATCGAAACAATTGTCAATTTTTTAGAATTTTCAATAACTTGTATTATATTGTGGAATTAACTAGAGACCTTGAGTTTCATTTAAAAACACTAATATGAGCATATTCCACGAAGTAAGGGTCGAGACAGTCAATTACTTTCTTTTACTCTAATTTCCTATCACTAAACTTTAACCTATTTGTAATTAAACAAACTTGTGATAATACAATATATTCTAATTCATCAACATTTAGGTAATCAAATTCATTTTTTATAGGTACTTTCAACGTGAGCTCTTCATAAAGCATCTGAGATAAACGTGGGAGAACCTGGTTTATATTTTAATTTTATATCATTTTTGAATACTAATCATCATTCATTGTAACCTAGGCGGACATGAGTTTAAGGTTTTTTTAATAAATTGGTGACATAGGTTTGTGTTCACTTTCCACTGTAACATCTTTATGACAAAAAAGAAATTGATGAAATCGTTCTAATCCAAACAAAACTGCTAATAGTTCACGTTCTAGCGGTGCCCAATTTTTTTATTCATTTGAGACTTTTGGCAAATTATTTTGCATTGAAACTGCTGCCACGGCTGACTGGGACGAATCAACAGATAATATTATTGGCTTATTGAAATCAAAAAATTGCAAAACTGGATTAGAACACTAAACTCTTTTTAAATCATCAAACTCTTTTTGTTGTTCAGGTTCCCAATGCCATATTATATCTTTTCTTAAGAGGATTCTTAATTTTTCAAATAAATTTGGAATGAATTTTAACACGTATGTATGTCATTTCCAAGAATCTTTCAATAGCCTTTTTACAAGAAGTAGTTTTAAAATTTTTTATAATAGTTATTTTATTCCAAATTAACATTTTTTTAAATTTAATCACAAATTTGTTTCGCGGCAACTTTTTAATAATTTTTTTAATCGCTCGTCGTGTTCTTACTTTGTTGTCTCCCATTCTAGAAAATTGTCTATATATAATTCTACCCCTTCTATATTTTCAAAAAGAAATTTTATCTTTTTATGAAAACTTTCAGATGCTATGGTTTTCCCATACGGCAATCTTAAATACCTATATCTACCATGACGTGTGTTAAAAGTACACCAAAGAGAACTTTTATAATTTAATTGAACCTGATGAAGAGCATCTGAAGCATCAACCACTGAGAAGTAATTGGATCCATTTAATAAATGTAGATTGTCTAAAGTGGGAAAGGAAAAATGCTCACGTTTAATCGTTTTATTTAAATTTTTGGGATCGATACAAATACGAATGTCTCCATTTAGTTTGTTAACAACAACTAAAGAATTAAACCAATCGGTAACTTTATCAACTTTTGTAATCACATTATTTGGTTCTAATTTTACTAATTTCATTTTAAATTTTTTCTTCTTAACCAAATGCTATTCTTCTAGGTGCATGTACAACCGGTTTTATACTGTTATCAATTTCAATATTATAATCACCATCCAAACAACCGATTCCATCAAAAACAACGTTAAATTCATTTAGATCATTTTTAAAATCATAATTTTTTTAATGAGTTTTCAAATCATCCTCAAGTTTAACATTCTCCATTTACAATATAAAAATCTAAACATTTTTTAATGTTTTTATAAGTACATTTATTTTGTTTCCAATGTATGTTGTGAGATTACCTGTTTCTTGATTTAAATTAATTTCATGTATATCTAAATTTTTTAAGAAGGTAAACGGTATGACGTTCACTTGAGCACCAGTGTCGAATTTAAAATCAATTTTTGTACCATTAAGAACATTTATTTCTACATACCAGTCATCCTTATTTAAATTATCAACACAGTCAATATGAATTTCTACAGCTCCTTGGCAATCCACTGAATTAACTGACCTACACATCTTTGAAAAGTGAATCATTTTCTTACATATCACGCACTGTTTTCGAAATGCCAGGCACTGATTTATACCATGTGATATTCCGCACTTAGAACATTTAAATTTAGGCGCTCTTGCAGAGCACTGTGGTCTATTTTTATGTACGAGAGAGTAAGAGAACCTAATTTATAATGCAAAATATTTAAATATTATTACAAAATAAACTAAATATTTCCTAAAATTATCATAAATGTACCTGAGCTAATACAAGTTTTCGATATTTTATTGGGCTTTTATAACTATAGTGCCCGTTTTTGTCGCTTTGTTGTCTGCTGCAAACATGTAGCTGTTCCTTCTTGCTCCTCAACAGTTTTAGGTCTGCCTAGGTGTATGCAAATTTTAGAAAGTTGGTCCTCTTTGTAAGATCACCAATCGGTTCTCTTAGGATCCTCCCTGTATCTTCTAATTGCCATTTTTTCTACATCTGCTTCGAAGTATATATGGGCATGGTCAGACAGAGATGGTTCATCCGATACATGCCAATACCTCATAATCTCCCTGACTCTCCAATCGGTACTCTTAGGATCCCAGTATCTTCTAATAGTCGATTTCAGTACATCTGTTTCGAAGTATATATGAGCATGGTGAGACACAGACGGTTCATACGATACATGCAAATATCTTATCATCTCTCCGACTCGTAGAGTGCACAGACTTTTATGATGATTCCCTCTCGATGTCCTAAATGTTGGCCTATTGCCCAGATTGACAATATCAAGTTCAGTAGTACATAAATAGTCAAATGTTTTTTTACCTCTAGTGTTGTTGTCCTTGCTGCCCCAGCTGAAGTGGTGTGCGTTGGTATCAGCACTTACAACAATATCCAGTTTATATCGTCTGGCGTATTCAATCAGGTTCTCCATATTAGCCCCCGGTAATGGTCCTTTTGATTCCATGGGAAGATGAAGAGGCACTATTATTGTATTTGTTACCTCTCCATCATTTTAGAGTTTAATCTTTGCTGCTACCATGTCACACGTACAAAGTTCCATGATTGTCATCAAGTTGAATTCAGATCTGCAACGGACACAATGATACATGCAGAGCTCCTAATGCAGGAACAATGCTCCATACAACGGGGTATGCCAGGTGCCTCGAGGCTAATGGCCTAGGGACCGACTGACCGACCGCCAACCATCCTTTCGGCGACTACTCGTCCGTAGTATTTGTGAGGTTTTAATGGTGGTCCTCATCCACACAGGTCGAGCGATTAAGCCAAACCTCCCGATCCGCATAGCTCGGCATACCTCTTACAGGCCTTACTCCAGTAAGGGGGTCGTTGCTCTACCGTGCGGCTTGCGGTTTGTGTCGCGAGCTTGTCAGCGATTGGGTATTCGGAATGGGCACTGTTGGGCGATTATAGCCCTCTTGCCCTTATTTCTCAATCGACCAGTTCTTTCCGGAACATACGTATGGAATATATCTGGCCGTCCCCTATTCGCAACCCTGGGACACTTCCGATACGATAAGTAGCTCGACCCATTTACCCTATCGAAAGGTAATACTCTAAAAGTCGAAATCTTGGACAAGCCGTAGCAGGTCCTCGAAAACTTAATGAGCACGGCGCTTTTTCATGTCAGTCATTTCTCATAAAATAACTACACATTCATTTTTGACGAGATAATTTATACTTTTTTAAATGAATCTGACTGTTTCTAAATAATTCCACAATGTGTGAAAAAATGGTAAAAACTCTGAAAAAGTTACAATTGTTTCGATATTACTATCATCGTCAGAATGACAGAAGTTACAAAATAAAGAATTAAAAAAAAACATTTGAGAGGGAAATAAAAGGCCTAAAAGAAGATTTTAACATAGATATTTCTGTAATCAAAAAAGAAAATAATAAGCTACAAGTAGAAAATCAGCAGCTAAAAAATAAGCTTCTGACCGTTGAACAAAACCTAAAAAAGTACAACATAATATTATATGGTCTTGAAGAGGATGACCCTCAACAAGATATAGTGAAACTTGTAGATATAGTGAAAAACCAACTAAACATTCGATTGGATTTGATAGTACTAACTGAAACTTGGCAGCTATATAATCACAATATCTTTAAAATTCAGGGATATGAAAGTATATGCAATGATGGTGGTCTAAATCAGATTGATGGGGTTTTGGTTTTCATTTAGGATAATTTGACTGTATTGGTGACATCAGAATCATTTCAATTTTAGTTTCCGCAAAAAACAAAAAAAATTGAAATTAAATCCTTATATCGATCACCTAGTACTTGCCCAAAAAGTTATAATCAGAATTTAATCAATTATTCAAATTCATTAAAAAAACACGACATTAGCATTTTAACAGGTGACATAAATTTAGATTCATTAGACAGCAATTATGAAATAGTAGATGAGTACAAAAATATAATGAGCTCTTTTGGATATTCTTCATACATTAATGAATACACTCGTTTACCTAGTCGAACATGCTTGGATCATTTTTATGTATCAAGTCGTAACGCACTTAAAGCTAAATCATATATTTTTAGATATAATATTACAGATTACTGCCCTATGGCCCTTACAGTAGAAACAGGGCGAAATAACATCCAGTTAAGTGAGCAGTTCAATCACAAATATTACATAAATTATCCGTTACTAAAAAGTGAGTTAATGTACGAAAAATGGGAACAGGTATACAATGAAAATGAAGTTGATAATATGGCTCTTAACTTTATTATATGTTTGAAATATTATATTAATGAAAATACACAAAAAGTGAAAGTGAAGCACAAAAAAAATATCACAGACTTGGATGAATCCTACATTAGTAACATTATTTGAGGAAAAAAATAAATTGTAAAAATTATCTTTAAAACATCCTGATAATTTAGAAACAAAAATTAAATAGAATGTGTGCAAAAATAATGTGAGCAAACCTGTACAAAAAACAAAAAAGGATTATTATAGGAAAATTATCCAAGAAAATCAAAATTCTACCACATCTTTGCGGGAAAGCATTAAAAAGATATGCGGCGAAACATGGAACTGAAACTAATGATGAACTGAGTATTGCAAATGGCTTTAACACATATTACTGTGAATTAGGCTCAAATCTAGCTAGAAACATACCCGAGGTAACAAATTTTCCAGAAAATAAAGAGTTTTTGGAAAGTTCTATGTTCCTTAGACCTACCGATGAAGTTGAGGTTATTAGGACAATAAAGAATTTGAAACTTAAAAAATCATCAGGTCTCGATGGTATAAGGTCTGAAACATTAAGAGAAATATCTAATGAGATTTCAAGTCCACTTACATACGTAACAAATGAATGTTTAAGCACGAGGACCCTTCCAAAAATTCTAAAAATGGTAGAGTTAAACCTCTATACAAAAGTGGCGATAAGACAATAATGGTTAACTACAGGCCTGTATCACTGATATCAAATGTTTCAAAAATAATAAAAAAAATAATGAAAATTAGACTTTGCTCTTTCTTAAAAAAACATAAATTTTATCCGATCGTCAATATGGCTTCAGAGAGTCTAGGTCGACTGAGAATGCGATATATACGTTAACTTCTCTTGTTTATGATTCGCTTGATAGAAATGTTCCTGCTATATGTATCTTCTTGGATCTCTCCAAAGCATTTGACACCGTCTGCCATAAATCGTTATTGGATAAATTGGAGAAGTATGGAATTAGAGGCAATGTATACAAACTCATACAAAGTTGTTTATCTGATAGGGATCAAAGGGTTGAAATCGATGGTGTAATGAGTGCACCACATAAAATTACATATGGTGTACCTCAAGGAACTGTTCTTGGTCCACTTTTATCCCTTCTATACATCAATAGTATTCTTTAATTGAATGTTCAGGGTGAGATCAACAGCTTTGAAGATGACTCCGTAGTATTTTATAGTTGCTCCACGTGGCAAGACCTAAAAAATAAAATAGAAAATGATTTCAATTGAATAAGCTAACTCCCAACTCCAGTAAAACAAATTACTTGCCTTTTTCACCTTACAAAACTGGCTTTCCTAACTTGGGGCCACTGGCATCAGAGTAACAAACCACATTGAAGAAGTAAAAAAAATTAAATATCTTGGTATTACAATTGATCGACATTTGAGGTGGGATCTGCGATGCAAAGACATAGTAAAAAAGATAAGAGGCTGTCTTCCAGATTTAAGTATTTAAAAGAAATTCTTGAGCATGATGAGTTGAAAGTCTTATATTTCTCACTAGTGGAATCATTGATTTCTTATGGCATTGTGGGCTGGGGAGGAGTGAGGGATTGTTTCTTAAATAAAGTTCATATTTTACAAAAATGATTTTTAAGAATCATCTTCCAAAAAAACATCTTATATCCATCGAATCAATTGTATATGGATGCCCAGGTAAAAGACGCACGTCAAATTTTCAGTCAAAAAATATTGTTGTTTGTATTCCAAAGTAAAATAAAATTGGTATATCATGAACATTCTCACAAAACTAGGAGATATTAGGCGATCGTTTTCCCACGCAGTGGAAGAACTATTGGTCAAATAAATGTTAACTATGTAGCAGCAAGAATTTATAATCTGTTAACTGATGATATAAAAAGCTCAAGAAGTTACAATGTATTTAAAAAGCGAATTAAGAAGTGGATTATGGAAACAGATAGACAGTTCTTTAGCAATATGTTAAATCAAACTCTATCATAATTAACAGTATCCATTTCAGCAGATTGTGTCTAACAATTGATATGGTACCCCCTAAAAATTTAATATAAAACTTGACAATTTACTGGATTCAACTTATTACCAGATTGGACAACTTACTGGACTTGGCAATTTACTGGATTTGACAAAAAACTGATTTGTTCATGTTTTCTGGTCACAATACAATTAGTAATAATAACTACTTCAGTGACCTAAACTGTTTATTCAATTTAGTGTAATTCTTTTCTATGTATTAATGTATCTTTTCATGTATTATTGTATCTATATTCATTGGATAAATATTAATATTATTATTATTATTTTCCTTTTTGTGTCACCGGATTTACACCCGGTGTGTTTCAACGACAGTCGGCCTCAACAGCAAGACTTTCGTTGGGTGTTACTATTCTAGAAATGACCTAACAATGTTTGTCGCATCCAGGATTACAGATTTTTGCATTAATCGGTAGGTTGACTCAGGAATATCAATGTCTTTGAGGGAAGTACTTAGTTTCTGGGGGATTAGCCCCATACAGGATAAAACAACTGGAATGATCTTGACTTCTTTAAGATTCCACAATTCTTTTATTTCGGTCCTTAGCTCGGCGTATTTGCTTAGTTTTTCATTGTATTTGCTTTCTGTGTTAGAATTATTTGGAATCGATATGTCAATAAGCAGAGCTTGCTTGGATTGTTTATTAATGACTGTGATGTCCGGCCTGTTGTGTCGTACTGTTACGTCCGTCATGATAGTTTTATCCCAGTAGATCTTAACATACTGATTTTCGATAACTGGAGGGGGCTTATATTTGTAATATGGCTCGTTGTTTTGTGGATCAAGGTTAAGTTTTTTCAGTACTTCTAGGTATACTACTGTGGCAACTTTGTTGTGTCGTTCTAGATATTTAGTTTCAGCTATGCTTTGGCAACTAGAAAGAATGTGTTCAATCGTTTCTTGACTTCTGTTGCACTTTCTGCACCTATCTGTTGGTATTTCTTCCTTCAAGATATACTTTTGGTAATTCCTCGTTTTTATAACCTGATCTTGTATACCAACCATAAAACCTTCAGTTTCTGGGAACAGCGTTCCAGTTTTAAGCCATTCAACCGATTTAGCTTGATCTATCGTGTCTTTCTGTAAATCATTATTGAATCTTCCGTGCAATTCTTTTGAACGCCAATTTCTAATTTTATCTTCCTCATTTCGTGTATTAAAGGGCGTAAAGTTTTCCATGCTTAGGTTTAAAGGTGTCTAACCCGTATCTGTTTTCACTATGGCTTTATGAAGTTGACTATTTTGATGGCGGAAAAAACTCCTCAGGCCTGCAATTTGCTGAGTGCAAGCTTCCACAACATCTTTTATTCCTCTACCTCCTTTTTCTCTATGTAAATTTACCCTTTCGACGGACGCTTTTGGATGGTGTTTTCTATGTTTTGTTAGCTCGGTTCTAATCTTTCTGTTTACTGCTTCCAGGTCCGTTTGAGTCCATTTAATTATTCCGAAGGAGTACTGAAGAGCGGATATGGCGTAGCTATTTATGGCCGTGGTAAAGTTTCTTGAATTTAGCTTACTTTTGAAGAGGTTGTAAAGGCGTTTTTCGAATTCGGTGGTTAATATGGCTTTTATTTCTTTATGTTCTATCTTGTGTGTCTGAAGGATTCCTAAGTACTTGTAGGGTTTGTCTGTCATGGCTTCAATATATTTGCCTGGCTCTAGTTCTATAGGTTCTCCTTCTTTCAGCTTTCCCTTTTCAACCGATACAGTTTGGCATTTTTCCATACCAAACGACATTCCGACATCTGTGCTCCACTGGTGTATGAGTTTTAAGTTGGATTCTAGGTGTTTTTTGCACGCGGCATATAGTTTCAGATCATCCATAAAGAATAGATGACTTATGGTTGTTGAGTTTCGATCCGCTTTAATAGTTGCTCCATATCCTGTGTGGTTTAGGCCACGTGATAATGGGTTTAAACACAAGCAGAACCATAGAGCGGAAAGTGTATCTCCTTAAAAGATTCCTCTTTTAATACTGATAGATTCAGTTTCTAGTTCTGTGTGATTTAGGTTAATTTTGAGTTTTGTTTTCCGATTACTCATAGTACTTTTTAGAAACCTAACCACCACAGGGAGTATATTGTAAATTTCCAAAGTTTTTATTAACCAACTGTGGGGCACTGAGTCGAAAGCTTTCCGATAGTCTATATAAGCCATGTATAGATTTCTGTTCTTCTTTCTGATTTGTTCCAATATCACATTATCGATTGTTATTTGTTCCTTGCAGCCCATATATTTTCTTTTGCACCCTTTCTGCTCCTCAGTTAGAATATCATTAGTTTCTAGGTATGCGTACAGTTTATCACATAGTGCTGCAGTGAAGATTTTGTACATTGTAGGAAGGCACGTGATGGGTCTATATTGAGAAGGATCTTGGGTTTGATCAGATTTTGGAAGAAGATAAGTTACACCATTTGTAAGGAAGTCTGGTAGTTGGTCAGGGTTTCTTAGAGCGATATTAAATTGGTTGGTCAGGTGATGATGGGTAGCCGTAAGTTTTTTGTACCAGAAATTTTGGATACCGTCGTTCCCTGGTGCTTTCCAGTTGGCCAAGTTTTTTATTACCTTTTTTAGATCTTGTAATGTAAATATTATTTCTTCCATATGTAGATGGTTGTTGTTCTGAATTTCTGATTTGATCCAAGGTGTATTTTCCTGGTGTTCGATTTCCTTCGACCACATTCCTTCCCAAAATGTCTGTAAATCCTCGTTCTTTAGCGGTTGTCCTTTAGAACCAGGTTGTTCGTTAAACGATCTATAGAAGCCCTTCTGATTTTTTGAAAAGAAGTTGTTTTGGATTTTGCGTTGGTAGCTCTCCTGATATCTTTTTAATCTTTTAGAAGCAACTGCAAGTTTTTGTTTACAGGTATCTAAGGTATCATCTATAATTGTTTTTATTTCATTTGTTGTTTTTCCTTCCAGCTGTTGTTTAATCTGGACCGGGATTTTATTTAGCAGCTTTTTGGATTTTTGCCCATTTGCTATTTGTTGAATTCTACCAATATCTTTTCTCAAATTCTCGATTTTGGTACTGTCTTTGTTCCCATCTCGGTTTTTGAGGCGTACGTGTCTTAGGTGCTTTTAGTATTTTTTGTTTGTTGGCTTTGATTGTTGCTAGAGCTGCGCAATACACGTGAAGATGTATTTCCTCGAGGTTCATATCTGCATCCAATTGACTTTCCAGAATTTGATTAGCAATTCCTAAGAGAGAGTGCGTGTTTGGAGTATAAATGAGTTTTGGTAGCGCCGGCCTGCTGGCAGGGTCGGATCCTCTGAATTCAGTAAGATGTTGTTGGTAGTTTTCTTCCCATAATGTTTGACGGTTGATTACTGAGGGTCGAAGACTTAATAGTGGTAGGTCAGCTTCAGGTCCTGTTCTTTCTTGTTCCTGAGTCTCTGGGGTTTCATTTATAGGCTGTTGATTAATCTTCCTCTCCACCTCTGCCCTTATTTGTTCGATTGCAGGTAGAGGTATTAGGTTATTTCTTATGATAGCTCTACGTTGATCTGCTATTCGTTGTTCTGAGAGGTGATTTAGGTGTGGCATTTTCTCAATGAAGTGATTATGCAGTCGCATGCGGTACATCGTCATATCAGTCTCCAGTGCCGTGACTGTGAAAAACGAACGTATTACTTGTTTGTTGGTTTCATTGTCCCATTTCATACGTCGTCTTTCTGATTGTGCCTGATTTGGTTTAGTGGGTGCGACAGGCTGTCGCACAACACGTCTCCGAGGCGCCGTACGTTCAAGCGGTTGATGGGGTACGTTTCGATGAGCGGTGCCCCCACCATTCTCATCTACATGCTGGACATCCTGACGGTTCCGATTGGAAGGACCAGCATCTAATCCTTCCCCGCCCGAGTAACGATTTCTTCGTGTGTTGAAAGCACTTTTTTTCACACCATACGGGATGCTACCCCGCGTGGTGGTGGTTCTCCCTCTCGCGTTAGCCCATCTGCTGCAGATCCGCCACCGGGGATGGTTACCCGATCCCGAATCTCCAAAGATAGTTACCGGGGCTACCAACGTGGAGGTGCGAGCAGGAATTGGTAGGAGAGGCTATAAGAGACGCTTATTACCCCTTATTATCATTATTATTATTATTATTATTATTATTATTATTATTATTATTATTATTATTATTATTATTATTATTATTATTATCTTCTTTCTTCTCACTTGAATCAAGTGGTATTTCTTTTCTGGGATGACAGGTTGTACCAGGTCGTCTCAGAGTCTATTGCTTGAATTGAGGAAAGATCGCACAATATTACATGTTTTCAGGATGACAGACTTTTGTATGTTTGTATGGGTATTTGGGTGAAGACTTAGTTGTTCAAGGTGTGAGTTAAAGGTGTGTGGGGTGATGCCTGTGGTTGAGATGATGAACGGTATTATTATTATTATTATTATTATTATTTTTTTTTATTATTATTATTATTATTATTATTATTATTATTATTATTATTGGAACTGAGGCACAGGTTTGTCCTGGTGTGTTCCGCCTATACGGGTGGAGGCCAAGTATAGGAGGACTCTATTGATGTCGGAGGAATGATCTAACAATATTGCATGTTTGCAGTATTACGGCTTTCTGTGTTTGGTTGTGTATGGTTGCGGGTAGATTGAGTTCTGATAGGTGTCCGATGAAGGATGTGTGAGTGAGACCTGTTGATGAAATGATGATTGGTATGATAGTGACCGTTTTTTGTTTCCATATTCTTTCAAGTTCTATGGCAAGCGGGATGTACTTTTGGATTTTTTCCGAATATTTAGCTGGTACGTTGTGGTCGTTTGGTATAGATATGTCTATTAGGTATGTGTGCTTCTCCTTCTTGTCCGTGAACGTAATATCGGGTCTATTGCATGATAGGGGTTTGTTAGATTGGAGAGTTTTATCCCAATATAGTTTATAGTCTGCGTTTTCAAGTATGTCAGATGGTGTGTATGTGTAGTAGGGCGTATGTTTGTTTAATAATGAATGTTCAATAGCAATGCTTTGGTGTATAATTTTTGCGGCGGCGTTGTGTCTATCTAGGTACTTGGTGGGTGCTAGTGTGCTACAGCTATTAGTTATATGTTCAATTGTTTCCCGTGCATTGTGACATCGTCGGCATTTATCGTCCGTTACTGTCGGGTCCTTAATGATGAATTTACTGTATGCGCGTGTGTTGATTATACCGTCTTGGATCGCTAACATGAATCCTTCTGTTTCGGGGAACAGGTTTCCATTGTGTAGCCATGTGTGGGAGTGTCTTTGGTCAACGCTTGTATTTTTAGTGTGGTTGTAGTAACGTCCATGGTTGGTTCGTCTTTTAAACTTAGGTTTGTGTTGCATAGCTCCAATGGGGTATATTTTTTGTCGGCTTTTGTGATTGCCAAGTGAAGAGGACTTTGTGTAGCTTTATTGTAGAAGTAGTTCCTGAGACTCATGATCTGTGAATTATGAAGTGGGTGCATATCCAAAATACCTCTTCCTCCTTCAGATCGGGGCAGAGTGATTCTTTCAATGCAAGCGTTCCTGTGGTGCATGTTGTGCTTGGTGAGTTTCGTCCTGGTGCTCCTGTTAATGTTGTCTAGGTCAGTGTGTGTCCATTTTAAAACTCCAAATGAGTATGTCAGTAATGAAACTGCATACGTATTTATAGCTTTTGTGAGATTTTTTGAGTTGAGTTTGCTTTTAAGTAGTTGGGTGAGTCTTGAGGTGAATTTCTGGATGAGTCTTTGTTTGAGCTCAGTGTGGTTCAGTTTAATTGTCTGGTCGAATCCTTGATATTTGTATGAGTTTGGTTCGTCCATGTGCTCTATTTTGCCAGTTGTGACTGTTCCATTAGTGTTTGTCCATTTACCTCGCTCTATACTGTTGGTTTTGCACTTGTCAAATCCAAATTCCATTTGTATGTCCGTCGATATTGTTTCTGTGATTTTGATAAGGGAGTTCATTTGATTTTTTGTAGATGTGTATAGTTTTATATCGTCCATGTAAAACTGATGGTTGACTTTATAGTTATTATTCTGGTTGTATTTGAGTTGGAAACAGCAGCTCGTGTTAGAGAGGGCTTGTGAAATTGGGTTGAGGCATATACAGAACCAGAGGCCACTGAAGGAATCTCCTTGAAAGATGCCTCTATTGATTGGAATTGTGTCGGATGTTAGTTTAGTTGTTGCTGTTTGTATGTGGATGTTAGTGCACCAGTTTTGCATGGCGTTTTTTAGGAAGTGAATGATAGTTGGGCTGATTTTATAGATTTCAAAGACATGTAGGAGCCAGCTGTGCGGTACTTTGTCGAAAGCTTTTTTATAGTCTATGTATGTGATAAAGATGTTGCGTTTATTCTGTAAGGCCTGTTGGTGTATGACCGAGTCTATAATAAGCTGCTCTTTGCAGCCTTGGCTGTGTTTTCTGCATCCTTTTTGTTCTTCTGTTAATATTTGGTAAGTGTCGAGGTGTTCCTGAATGAGTTGCATTATGATGGATGTTATTATTTTGTATAAGGTAGGAAGGCAGGTAATTGGTCTATAATTGGCTGGGTTTAGGGTGTCGCTATTTTTCGGTTTGATGAACGTGATGCCTCTTGTGAGGAAGGTGGGGAGTTCTGAAGGGTTTTGGATAATGTATGTGATTAGTTCAGCGAGTTTGTTATGTAGCACGGTGAATGCTTTTAGCCAGTAATTGTGTATCCCATCAGGGCCTGGAGCTTTCCAGTTATGTGATTTTTTTATTGCAGATTGAACTTTTTCTGTCGATATTATGATATTATTGTTTTGTGTTTCTATGTGGCTATGTCTTTCTTTCAGGTCAGTGATCCAGTTGGTATTGGGGTTGTGATTTACTGGATTGGACCAAATTGATTGCCAAAAGTTGGTAATTTGTTCTTTTGTTGGTATGTTGTAGTCTTTCATTTCGGTGTTGTCCAGCTGGGCGTAAAATTTTTTCTCGTTCTGGTTGAACATAGTATTTTGGGTTTTTCTTAGGTTGCTGTTTTTGTATCGTTTCAGTCGTCCTGCGTATACGGCTAGTCGTTGTTTAAAGTGGTCAAGTTTGGAGATCAGTTCTTGTTGGTTGAGTTGTCCTATATTGGTATCTATTTTCTTGAGTTTATTTAAAATTTTTGAAGTTCGTTTTCCAGATGAGAGTTGAGTTAATAATCCAAGTGTTTGTCGAATTTTTGTTATCTTTTGTTCAAGTCTGCGTTGCCAGTTGGGGGTTTCTTGTTTATTTCGTTTGTTCGTACTTCCGGTTATGGGTTCTTGGTCATGTAGTTTAAGTGTTACTATTGCTGCGCAGTATAGGAGAGTATGAAGTTCCGTCATGTTATTTACTTCGGAAATAAGGTGGGAAAGTGCGTTATTTACTTGTGCTATGATGATGGGGGTAGTTTTGTTTGTTTTGAGGGGTGGCAGTCTGGGACGAGTGCTTGGGTTTGTGTCAGTCCATTTAATTTTGTTAGCGATGAGGTCATCTATGATATTTTTGTCTTGGTTTTGGGGTGGGGCGACGGCTCCATTCTGGTTTGCATTTTGTGGAGGATTGGGGTTTGTTGTTATTGTTGGCATTTGACCAGTAAGGTTGTCTGTGACTGTGGTTTCTATGGGTATTTGTGGTTGTATTTGTGTTTGATTGGGGCTTTGGTTTAGTTCTGTAGCAACTTCATTTCTTATAATGTCAATTTCAAAATTTGAAAGCCGTTTATTTCTGATTATAGTTCCGTATTGGTCGCTTATTCTTTGTTCTGTGAGATGGTGCATTTGTGGGAATTTTTCTATGAAGTATTGGTATAAGAGTGTACGGTATCCTGTGAGATCTTCATTTGATCGGGTAGCTTTGAAGTAGCAGTGTATGACGTGTTTGTTCATTTCCGGTGTCCATGTCATACGCTGTCGTTGTTTGCCAGCTTTGGTGGTCGTTGGTAAATCCAATGAATCACTTTCAGCTGGTTGAGTAGATGATTGCGTTAGGCCATTTTCTTGCATAGGGTCGGAGTCCATATGGGCGGGTGTAAGATTCCCGCGACGTCCCCGTCCATGACGTCGCTCGTCCGAGGCTTCATATATTGTTCTATTCTCCATTGTTATATGGGTGGGTTTGAGCTGAGCTCGCAGGGTGGATGGGTGATCCCTCTTCAGCAGAGCCCTGCCGTACCATTAATCGTAAAACTTTCATGGTATACTGAGGAGGGGGATATTTCTTCATAAGTTGGCTCCGTTCGTGACATCTGATAACCCCCAGGTGCCTTTCAGCTCTCGCCACGGGTCGCTTGACAGCTTAGCATAGGGGAGCTAGGGTCCGCGTGTTCGCCAGTCACGTGAATTACCACAGAGTGATACCACAAAGTGATAATTCCCCCATGTGGGACTCTTCTGTCTGGGTTACCATACCATAGCCGAGGGTTCCAGTTTTTCGGCGCCGGAAACTCGCCGCTCGTCCCCCATGTCTGGTCAGGACTTGCCAGTGTGTTCGGATGTAACTTGGGCATGTTGGATCTTCTACTGGCATTTGTTGGTGCTATCACATCGGCATAGATAGCCCCACCAGTGCCCCACTGACCATTTCTGAGCTGTTTTTTAGTTTCACTCCTCCCTTCCCGTCCTTGCGGCTCGAGGAGGGAGGAAGTTACTCAGCCACTCCACCAACGACAAGGTCTTACAGCTCCTTATTATTATTATTATTATTATTATTATTATTATTATTATTATTATTATTATTATTATTATTATTATTATTATTATTATTATTATTATTATTATTATTATTATTATTATTATTATTATTATTATTATTATTATTATTCTCCTTCTTCTCACGTTTACACGGATTAAAAGTATGGGGGCTCACGCAAAACTCATACCTTGTTGACTTATTTGATAATTTTCCTTACTATCCTACACGTTTCTAATACAGTTGATTTTTGCATTTCTAGTATTGTATGTTGTGGTAAGTTGTGTTTTTTGAATTCATTAAGTAACTCTGGTGGTATGAGGCCCGTTACTGAAATGATAACTGGGGTTATTTGAACTTTCTCCATCTTCCACATTGCCTTTACTTATTCTGCTATTCCGGTGTATTTCCTAATTTTTTCTAAATATGTTTTCTGTATGTTGTGGTCCAGGGGATGAGCGATGTCTATTAGTGTTGTGATTTTATTTATTTTATCTATAATTATTATATCTGGTTATTATTATTATTATTTTTTTTTGTTGATGAAGGCGTCGACTACGTGGTCATTAGCCTTATATATGTCTTAACTGTTTACATTTTGGTATTAGTTAAATTAAATTTTGTTATATACATTTATCATTTTCAAATAGGTAATAACTTTTTTTATATTTTTTGTAATTGTTAAACAAAGTTTTATATCGTTTGGAAGCATAACCTGTTGGCGTTGGTTAATATATTGTGTACATTCTAATAATAAGTGATCAATTGTTAAAATTGTATTGCATATTTCGCATCTTGGTGGATTTTGTCCTAGTAACATGTAGGAGGATGTAAGATGTGTATGTCCAATTCTCATTCTTGTCAATTTCACTTGTTCCTGTCTCTTTAGTTGCAAATTCGCTGCCCAGGGTTTGACATGAATCTTTAACCTTCTCAGTTTTGACACATGTTGATTCCATTGTTCTTGCCATGTTGACATAATTTTCAGTTTCATGTAATTTTTGTAGTCTTCTGATCTTATTGGGAAATCTTCTGGTTGATTACTTAGTGCTCCTTTTGCGGCAACATCGGCATACTCGTTACCAGCTATACGAATATGACTTGGTATCCACACAAATATAACTTTTTTTCCGACAGTCTCCAAGTGGAATATATTGTTATGAATGTGTCTAATTAGGGGGTCGGGATTGAAGTTGTTTTCCAATGCCTTCAGTGAGCTAAGCGAATCAGTACATATTATACTGGTACCATGGTTTTCATTTTCTATGTATTTCAAAGATTTCCAAATGGCAAATAGCTCTGTGGTGAACACTGTAGTAGTTTCTGGTACTGTCCAAGATCTAGTTATATTCTCAGTGTAAAAGGCACATCCAGCGCTATCATTACCTTCTGAGCCATCCGTGTAAATAATTTTGTTATTTGGATACGAGTCTATAATAGATAGAAATTCTTGTTTAATAAGGTCGGTTGGGTGTTGCTCTTTTTGATATTTTAGACATTCAAAATGTATTTTTAATTTACTTATTAACCATGGATAGACTTCATATTCTTGATAAGAGTAGAATGGAGGACAAGACATATTTAACTTTTCTAACAACTCTTTAAATCTAATTCTGACTGGTCTGGTTTGCTGAGGCATATATAATACTTCCATGATAAATACGTGGTGAAATAAAAGATTTGTAGAATTTGAGTATGATCTGACTATCGCATCCCCATCTTATACTTGACACTGATTTCAGAATATTCAAATATTTCTTACAGTTATTGGTAAGTTCGTTGATGTGTAATTTCCAATTGAGTTTTCTATCCATAGTTACACCCAAGACTCGTGACGATGATTTTATTTCTACATTGGTATCTTCCAAAAACAGAGTTGGCTCGCGGTGAGAGGATTTTAATCTGCAGAAATGTACACAATGCGTTTTAGTTTTTGAGAAGGTGAAGCCTATTCTTTTTGCAGCATTATTAATTTTATTTATACTTCTTCGCAGAATCTCTTCAATATTTTCAATATCTTTAGATTGATAGTAGATAACTAAATCATCAACATATATACTTCTCCCAACATTCTCTTCAACTATATTTACAAGATCATGAACGGCTATTGCGAACAGAATAACACTTAGAGTTGAACCTTGTGGAATACCATTTTTTTGGACACGTATGTCGGATAACGTTTGTTGCACTCTAACTCTGAAAGTTCTTTCCTCCAAAAAGTTTTTTATAAAAATTGGTAAGTTACCCTTGAATCCCCATTGTTCAAGAGATTTGAGAATACCTAATCGCCATGTTTGATCAAATGCTTTTTCTATATCAAAGAAGACTGCAACTAGATGGCATCTTTCTGCTAAGTAGTTTTGAATAGCATTTTCAAGTAAAACAAGCTGGTCATTTGTAGAGTGATGTTTGCGAAAGCCCATTTGATGATCACTTAATAAATTTCTTTTTTCTAATTCCCACATGAGTCTTATGCTTACCATTTTTTCTAATAATTTACCCAAGCAACGGGTGAGGGAGATTGGACGATAACTAGTTGCAGACTCGAGATCTTTTCCTGGTTTTGGTATTGGTATAATCGTAGCTTCCTTCTATTGTGTAGGGTAAGAATGCTTTTGCCAAATATTGTTGAATATTGTAATCAAATAATTTTTTTGTTTTTCAAGTAAGTTGGCAATAAACTGATAAATAATTTGATCGTGTCCTGGAGCTGATGGTTTCGCTTCTTTTAATACATTTTCTAATTCTTCTAATTTAAAAGGAATATTATATTCAAAATATTGATCCGTAGCAAATATACTGGCCCCGCATGCGCGGCGTATCAGATATTAAGCTGATAAGAACAGATACTACACTTTGATCTTAGCCAGAGGCCGATATTATTATTATTATTATTATTATTATTATTATTATTATTATTATTATTATTATTATTATTATTATTATATGTCTAACTGATATTTAATAATTATTTTTGGCTAGACCAAAAACTTACCTACCTTGTGTTTGACTTAATATATATGTATAGAAAAAAGAAGAAGATATGATATTACACATATTAAATCTTATATATTATTAGCCCTATGGCAATATCCTAGATATCTTCTTATCATTCAAGATCAGTATAACTGTGCAATGATATAGGAAACGAGGAAAACTATATTTGTTGATCTTTACAATTTTCCTATATCATTGCACAGTTATATTGATCTTAAATGGGAAAAAGATGTCCAGGATATTCCCATAGGGCTAATAATATATAAACTCGAATATTAGTAATATGTTATCTTGTTATCTTCTTTTTTCTATTCATATATAGTAAGTTAATCACAAGGTAGATCACCTCTTGGTCTAGCCAAAAATAATTATTAAACATCAAGAGGCATTTCATAAAATGTAACTTCTGTTATTCTAACGATGATAGTTATATCGAAACAATTGTCAATTTTTCAGAATTTTCACCATTTTTTTCAATATACTTTAGAATGATTTTGAAACAGTTAGTTTCATTTAAGAAAGTAATATAAGTAGATTCTACAAGGTAAGGGTCGAAACAGTAAATTTTTCTTTATTTAAATCTATTCTTTAACCCGCCACTGATTCTTTCTTACTACATTCATTCACAAGAAACTAAAATTTAGTAGCTACAAAACTGATTACCTATTCTAGAATAACTTGGCTGAATAACTTGATTGATTTAATTATTTGTTGAATAATAGTTGATATTATTGATTGATGCATTAAAATGAGACTTAAGCTGGTCTGTTTTTTCAATAACATTGCATTTCTAACACCTCACACCAATTAAACTGTCAGAATTGGATCTTTAACGAGGTCTTTTACTTTCTTCTAAGTGAGGTATTACTTAAACATTGCCATTTTGCGATTTATTGCTCTTAACGTAAAGAGAAAACAAGAAATAGTCGATTAGTATGTGTTTGTAGTTATTATATATCATTTGTCACGTATACAATGTCACTCAATTTTCCAAACACGTTTTTTCAAATCTAAACGCTCTTTATTTCTGCAATTTTGACCTTTGACAACGTTGTTTCAAAAAGAGGTTATTGAAAATATAAAATAATAGCTGCAAATCTAATTCGCCGAGTTTTTTTTAAATACTCATAATTTTAATGAAATTGAGGGCTAAATAATGTGCTCCCAATATTATTTTTAGCAGTGTTATACTTATAATTACTTTCTTTTTGCTTTATACATCAAAATGTTCGCATTCTTCAATAAATTATCGAAAGTAAACGTACTTCAATTTTTCAGAGAGTATCAGAAAGTATAAGAGAGTCTCAGAAAGTATCAGAAAATATCAGAAAATATCAGAAAGTATCAGAAAGTATCAGAAAGTATCAGAAAGTATTAGAAAGTATCATAAAGTATCAGAAAGTATCAGAGAGTATCAGAAAGTATCAAAAAGTATCAGGAAGTATCAGAAAGCATAAGAAGGCATCAGAAAGTATCATAAACTATCAGAAAGTATCAGAAATCATCAGAAGGCATCAGAAAGTATCATAAACTATCAGAAAGTATCAGGAAGTATCAGAAGGAATCAGAAAGTATCAGAGAGTATCAGAAAGTATCAGAAAGTATCATAAAGTATCATAAAGTATCACAAAGTATCATAAAATATCGTAAACTATCATAAAGTATAATAAAGTATCATAAAGTACCATAACGTATCATAACGTATCATAAAGTATCATAAAGTATCATAAAGTATCATAAAATATCTTAAATTATCATAAAGTATCACAAAGTATCATAAAGTATCATAAAGCATCATAAAGTAACATAAAGTATCATAATGTATTATAACAGTCAAAATATTTCACCGAAATATCTTTAAAGAAACGATGATAATAGTGACTTTATTCTGTACGTCATCGTGTTGTATGGAATGTGTGAAAATGCTAAAATTGACAGCTGCTAGAATTATTATTCAAATGAGGTTAGATTGCAGTCAAAAGGCAGATATTATAGATCACAAACAATTCAAAAATAGACGGAATTTCATTGGATCCAACGATTTAGTACTAAAACAAAGAACTGAATATCAGTTGAATACTTTTTAAATAAAATTGTAAAGATGAAAGTAAACAGGATCATAAAAAATGTATAGGATCATGGAAATTGAGAAATTTAAAATTCATTTTAACTAAGTAAGAGAAATTTAAGATGTATTTCCAAATGTATAAACCTGATTCCTTTCATTGGTTATAGAAATTGTAATTTGATTATTCGTGTTCTAATTGAGAGTTTCTGTGGTGGGTAATATATAAAAGACAGTTTGCTGTGGAGACGGTTTTGAAGTTTAATGGAGAGAAGTAAAAAAAAATATAAAAACGATTCTAAAAGATATTATTTACTAAAATTTTGAAAGGTATTAACTGAAATGAGTAGAAAATTATATAGACAGTGGAATAAATTATCAGTGAACGAGGTATCAATAAAAAATATCTGGTTACCTCTTGGAGCGGATCTGGTGCCCGGAGAAAGGTGTTGACGGCGTGTTTTGGAGTGAAACAAAATTCCCGTCCAATTTCGGCAAACAAGGTGATTAAAAAATTATTTTATTTGGCCATTTAACTAAAATTTTAGATTGCAATCTATGAACTTTTAAAATTCTACCAAATTATTTGAATACAATTTGGCAGCAAAACTTTCTAAATTTATCGAATTTTTTTTGGTCACATTTATTTATATAATACCTTTGTTTGAATAGAGAGGCCTGATCAGTCTACTCTAAATTAAAATTATATTTTCTTTGTTTTGATTTGAATTAATTTTTAATTGCTATATATAATGACTGGTATTAAATGTTTTCAAAATTAAAATTATTCAATTGACTTCTCATTTCCATTAAAAATTTTCTTTATATTAGTTACAGTTAAACTTTACTATCTTCTGTGATCATAAATATCTGATTTTTGTCAATAGAATCTAGAGTTAATTTTATTCTATTACATATTTGATAGTTGGGCAACAAAATTTCACATATTAAAATAAATAAAATCTCTCGGCGCTATATGAACCCTACCTGAGATAGGAGTATTTACAGAAATACAAAAACTGAAAATAAAATTGAAAATGGCAAGATTCATATTATTATAGTATCTTAAAGTATCATAAAGTATCAAAACGTATCATAAAGTATCAGAAAGTGTCAGAAAGCGAAGTATCACAAAGTATCAGAAAGTATCGGGAAGTATCTGACAATATCAGAGAGTACCAGACACAATAAAAAAGTATCAGAAAATATTGGGAGGTACTAAAAGGTATCAGAACGTATCAGATGGTATCAGAAAGTGTCAGAAAGCAATAGAATTGTGGATAAGTTGCTTGAATTTTTTGACTATAGAGTTGGGTAGTGCGGAAAAAATCAAGTTTTGAATTCATAGTTGTTATAGTGCAGAAAAATTGCGATGGGTATATAGAAGAAAAACAGAAAGTCTTCTTTAGAATGGCTCGATCGCGAAATAAGTAGTGAAAATCGTAATTTTCCGAAATTCTCATTGTAATTTTTTATTTTATCATTTTAAGTTACAAATAGCAAAATTTTTCTTCTTCAAGCATTGGAAAACAGTTTAAAAAATATATTTTTTCTTTAGCAGCACATATTTCGATCGCGTAAGTCCATAGCAATATAAGGAAATTCGTAATTTTTGGTCATATTGTATTGCTTTGAGAAATAGCAATATGGGGGCAAGAAAGTGTTAATTTTGAGTTTAAATCATTTGTGAAGCACTTCGCTTGTTTGTATATCAATGATAATATGAAAGCAACCTAGAACTCAGCACGAGGCTGCATTTCGAGTTCACTATTTATATTATTCACATTACTTACATTGCATGTTTGGTATTTACTTTGGTTTAGCCTTTCTTCTTAGATTAATTTTGTTATACCTTGTTCAGTCTTCACTTGCGCTGGGTTTAGAAGAAACTCTGTACTGTGATTTGCTTTCAAAACTGGGCATTATTGATCAAGATTCTAGTGTAGTTCTGATGTGCTCCACACACCTTGAGTTACGCTTCTGTTACCAGCTTCACGCACCTTTCGACGACTTGCGCGTGACAGGGGAATATTTTGATATCCCAATCTGGAATACCACCTGTCTGAATAAACAATGCTATTTCGTCATCAGGTACACTTCGAAGAAGGAGATGAGAAAATTACTTGTTTTATTCCAATCTCTGTGTAGTCTGACGCATCGACGTTCAAAGTAGGATTGATAAAGTTTCTAATGGTTTTACCCGTTGAACGTGCCTGTCTTGCCTTCAAAATTATCCTCAGCCCCAACTTTCGAATATACTTCCTTTCATCAAATATTATTGCAAACAAGCTGTTTTTGAGATGAGCGAAGAATGCATTCCATTCAATTACAGGATGCACTACTTTATTTAAGTCGTCTGACAGGTACCGAGATGTTTATATAGCTTTGAAAACGTGACGTGGCCCATCTGTTATATATTTACTGCACTTTATCCCAAACCAAACTGGAACGTACGATCCTAAAATGTGTACTACTAACTCCTTTAGAGTATCAGATGGATTTTCTAAACTCACATATACCCGAAGAACCCTATTTGAACGCGTGAGCCATCTAGCGTGTGAAATCGGGCCAGGTTTTCGTTTAGTCATTTGGAAAGTCTCCCCTTGTTATTGCTTGGATTATGTCCAAGAGGTACTGTTGATCATTACTTAATAGTTTTCTGCCTGCTTGTGGTATCTCACAATCAATGCGTTGAAATTCAACTACTGAAAATTTTTCGCAACTGTTTAACATCTGACCAATTGATACAGCAAATGATTTCGGGTCTATTGACGCATCATCCAAATGTTCGAAAAGGTAAGTCAACAAAATGAAGCAAACACACAGTCCACTGCAAGTGCCGTCCAAGATGCACTTCTAGTTGTTTTATTGCCCTTCCACCCTGTATTCGTATTTGTACCATCACATCCTACAACATCTGGAGCCTCTAGGGAAATCTTATTTTCATTGCCGTATGACAAAATTGATTGTGCTATGTCTTGAGCTGATCCAGACTTTGATGACATATGACCTAAATATTCAGACCAAGGTTTTTTTTATGATAACATAATGTTCCTCTTTTACTGTTCGACGGAAATGTTTGGATCGAACTTACTATATGGTTAGTGTGTCGTCCTTGCGTCCATCAAAATATATGCTATGTGCTTCAACTGGTTTCTGCTTATCTTCCTGCAATTTCTCCCTTCAGCGTCTGTTCGCCCCTCTTATGTTGTATCGATCCACCACGTCAGCAGCATCTGCTTCATTGACTAAACAAATATCTTCCAAAACATTTGATGCCAGGGCAGCATCTGCCCAATCTGATACACCATAGCGGTCACAGTATAATGCAGTAGTTTTTTGCTTAATTTTCACCTGCCAAAGAGGTTGTTTCTTTACTGAGATGCTAGCTTTGTACTCATCATCATTCTTCTCAGTTACTTCAAAATCAGACAAGCTGCCCACAGCCGTT
The DNA here is from genome assembly GCA_963921935.1 of Galeruca laticollis. Lineage (NCBI taxonomy): Eukaryota > Metazoa > Arthropoda > Insecta > Coleoptera > Chrysomelidae > Galeruca > Galeruca laticollis. Next base: position 158,041,498 of record OY998175.1, on the reverse strand, counting down.
TCTAAATCATAATTTTTATCAATTTCAGTCTCTTTTGGTCTCCTTTCAGTAATTGGCTAAGCTTTTTCGTTTCCTTTTAATCAATAGTGCCAATTTTCCCCATCCTGTAATTTCTCTGAAGATAGATAAATTTGTGTTCAATTACAGGAATACTTTTGGCTCTTCACATAAAAAGTTGATTTGAATCGTACATTCACAAAGATCTGGGGATTTTTACAGGAACAAGTCAAAGTCATTTTACACTTGCATACTGAGACTCAAACATTTAAGATGCTTTGCTTTTCAATGCATCAATTTTTTCAATGAACTTACGCTTGCTTTTATCGCGGTTGTACGATTTCATGAGCTTAAGATCAGATTATATTAGATTTTAACGGGGTTACAATGCACTGAAACCTAAGGTTTATTGTGCCCCCCTATCAGACCTGTTCTCGCTACTACTACAGCCCGCCTTCCAGTTCCAGGATTCTAATGAGCTCTATTATTTTGGACGGCTTCAACGAGGTTAGATCTTCACTGTTACAAGTTTATTGTCCGAAGCATTTTTTGCGTTGGCTTGCAATGTCGAGGCATTCTAGAACTAGGTGATCTGGATTTTCATCCTCCTCCCTACAGAATCTACACTCGTCAGTTTCTGCTAAATCTATTCTCATTAAGTGCTTCCTGAGGCGGCAGTGTCCTGTAAGAAAGCCCGTGAGGAGATGTAGCTTATTTTTATTGAGATCCAAATATTTTTTGGATCTAGCAGTGTCAAAGTTCCGCAGGAACTTTTTGGAATGTTCCAGCCCGGGAGGGCACCGACAGAGTGATTTTCTTTCGGTTTCGTCTCTCTTCCGAAACTCTTTCTTATAGTAGCATTTTCCTACACCACATAAGCGCTCCGGGCCAATAGAAGGCGTTTGTGCTCCTTTCCTGGCATGTGTATTGTTATGCTTGCCTAATTCATCAAGTTTTCTTCGGCACTTCCATGCCAAGTTTGAGTCAATGACATGGGAGCTAAATGCTTCGATAGTTGCTTGACTATCAGAATGGATCGATATGTCATATTTCTGATAGTTTCTTTCTAGGTTCATTTCCACGCATCTTTCGATCCCAAGTATTTCTGCCTGAAAGACGCTCGGGAAGAAGCCGAACGATAATGAGTATCTGTGGCCAGGCCCAAATACTCCAGCGCCTGCTCCAGTGGTGGTTTTTGGACCATCTAATAGTGTTTTCTTTGAGAGTTTGGGTGGTGTATACTGAGACATTGCTTGGCTTTTCAATGCATCAATATTTTCAATAAACTTAAGCTTGCGTGTATCGTGGTTGTACGATTTCATGAGCTTAAGATGCTTATCATAGATAGCTTTAATGATTTTAATAATCCTATAACAAGTAAACGTAGGGATTGACGCTTTTTGGTAAATAACCATTACTTCTTCTGCAACAATGTTGCCAACAGCTGAGAAACTAACTTTAACGTTGTTAAGCTTACTTGCCAGCATAGAATGTTCTTGAAAACAACATCGAATCACATCTTCATAGCTGGGGATAATGTTCGGCGCTAATTCTCGTGGATCACCAAACACAGGGCAAAGAGAAGACCATCTAGTACTTTTTTGGTTAATGATGTATTCATTTCCCTTTCAAACCTAAGCACAATTCACTAAAATTACTCATTGAAATGTATAAACATAAGTGGTGAAACACAAAGCAGTAAGTCTCTAGCTCTTGCGAACTGCAAAATGACAACTGTGCCGTGCCAGTTTCAATAGCGCTGTTGTGGAACGTGGTCGGTGGCCGCCAGATGAATTAAAACGAATCTCACTATTCTTATATTAGTTACGATTGTGTTACGGGTTGATCTTGCAACTCACTCCGCACCACTGTAATTATAGGTTTGTTAATAAATTTTATAATATTTAGAGTTCATACCCAGCAAGCACATAACATAACTGGGCAGTTTTGCGATGTTCTATTTTGATAACAAAGAAACATTCATTTGTAATGTATCTTTGATATCACTTGCACGTAACTGCAGTATATTGAATGTCACATGTATGTTATTATTTAACATTTGTTTGTAATATACCTGTAATATACAGAACATGTGGAAACGTTATATTTTGTTTAACATTGTATCCTGATGTACACACAATGTATTTTTGGGAAGTTTCTACAACAGAAACAAAATATGTTGTATTGATGTGCTTTTAAAAGACAATGATGCCTTTTTCGTATGTTTGTCAAACAGTTATGTAACTTAGAAGTTTCCATTAGATGTGCGCCGAACGTACGCCGGGAACCGTGCTTGAACGTACCTTCAATATATTTCCAGCTTCTTCCACACAGAAAGGACGCTGTTATTGTAATGTTGATAGTTGATATAGTTTCATAGTTACGTAATTTTTTTGCGGAAAACAAAGTAGTCGTTAATTTTCGGCAGAAATTGTGTACAAACTTGACTAACAGAAATACAGCAAACAAGAAATAGCAGCAGACAAGGTGGGAAGTGATCGACAGTGAATTTCAACAATATTGTTTTAAGGTATGTATAAACCAATTAAACATTTGTCCCAGAGACAAAAACGTAACCTCAGATATAAAATTGTGAGAAATTTAGAGAATGAATGTTTATTATTATTGCCAAAAAACTCAGAATTGCCAAACACTTCACACAATACACCCGATGAGGCTGTGGATAATTCAGTACTCACTGAAAAAACCTCACCTGCCAATGAGAGCCAAAATGATACAGCTGCAATAATTGAAAATAACCGTGATGAGGAATTCAAATTCAGTGAAAATGATAGTTATGCCTAATATGATTTAAAATCAGAATGCTGTGCTTGTTCAGAAGCATAATAAATTCCTATTCGAGCAAAATAACTCAAGGTCATTCAAAATAAATATTTCAATTACGATACATAAATCGACCTTTACAGTCGACATTGTTAATACTACAGTGTAAATTGACTTTACGATGTAAATTAATTTTACAAATATTACATTGTTAAGTAATATTACATTGTAGAATTAATTGATGTATACAGAAAATACATGTATTTACGTGGAAAAATACATCCTTTGCAATTGAAAATTCCCTTATCGAATTAAATAAGTACAGTAAAAATATAATTTAATATCTTAGACATGCTGTGATCAGTTAAACATTTGATGTTGCCCCTTCAAAGGTATCTTGATGTTGGGTAAAAAATATTCGAAAAATTATTTGATTATCATACAAAAACTGAATTATATATTTTTATTTTTAAGAGAAAAAAAGATGTGTAATAAAAGTGAATTGAGAAAAATATTTTTTTTTCTGTTTAGGTGTAGTGCATCAAAAATCTAAATGCACCAGAAAATAGTTTGAGGAAGTGTTGAGTGAGTGGCTTCGTCATTCAAAGCAGCGGCGAATGAGAAGAAAAAAATACCTAATATATATATTCATATATGTTTTGAATGCTTCATAAGAATAAATCTCCAAATAAATAACGTGGTGTTTTATTGCAGCTGATATTACATATATATATGATATGAAAAATAGAAAAGATGCGCATAGGAGCGATTTTTGAGATGTTAGTGTGATGAAATTTTTTGTTTTTTTTAAGACCCGTTTTCCTGAAAATTGGTTTTTTTTGTTTGTTTTGAAAATCTAGGAAAACGGAAAATAGTCTTACAAAAAAAACATCTCACTATATCTCAAAAATCAATCTAGTGCGTCACTATTTTTTAAATACTGGATCGTAACGAAACAAAAAAGTATAATATAAATATTACATCAATAATTCAAAGTAACATTGAGAGGACATTTTATAGAAAGGATCACTCGTTTCACTTAATAACGTAGTACCTACATTACACCGATCCATGAAAAACAACTAACTTCTCATTGTTACATCACAACAAAGTTATGACACGATATTACTGGTATGTAGTGTGAACGCTCTGTGTTGCGGAAATTTGGCGGTTGCAGGGAGCTCCCACGAACATTTAAAGTACATTACATGGGACGTTCAATGTCACTGTGTATTATTATGTTACAGACAGGTAATGTTTTTGTGCTTGCTGGGTAGGTACCTCTTTGTTGACATTATCATTCCCATCGTTCATGTACATTTAAGAAACCGTAGGATTCCCTTTAAATTACTTGTTCGCTACCTACATTCTCCGCTACTTTCTTTGAGAGTGCATTCATAGATCAATGTAGTTTCAATTGAGTTGTACTTGCTAAACATGAGTTTGACTTGTTCAACATAATATCAAGAGATCAAGTTTGTGTCAGGTAGATTGTACGTAGTGATTTGTCAAAATCGAATTTGGGTAGAGTACGTAAGGAATTCATTAGATTTTGGCTAATGTTTTTGGGAAATCAGGTAAGTCGAAATAAATGATTCAAAGCTCTGCCTCGAGCTTGGGTTTTTGTTATCTAGAGTGTGATATTCTCTATTAGGAGTCGAATGAGAACTGTGGAAGGAGTAAAGTCGCATGTGGATTTGTAGAGTGGAAAAAAAAGAGTTTAGAGAAAATAACGGAGGTAATGTAAACGTGATGGATGTGATTGGTAAGTCATTTTAATTATTTATTAACATAGTAGGGTCTCATTCAGGGAACACGATCCCTGTTAAGCCAAGGGAATAAGTGTAGTCTCTCCGCCCACGTTAGTAGAACTATTTGAACCTTTATTTCATAAATCTTTGGATCGCAACGTAGTAAAATAGTTAAGAATAGGTTTTGGCATTTTTTTGCTCTTGTAAGCGGCTCCGTGACGTCACAGTGGCGCATTTCTATTCTGTATATTTCCTTCCATTTTGGTGACGAAGTTATTTGAACATAGTCTGATTTTGTGTAACTAGTATTATAGAATTTTCATTATAAGGGTGTTTCTTGTTCTCCCCTCTTGTAATACCTACCTTCTTATATATTGTGTGCTCCATCCTGACCATCGTGGCGGTCTACTAGTTAGGGCTGGCTCATTAAAATTTAACTGGTGGCGCTCATTTTTAACAACTCTAAAAAAATAGGAATTTTCGCATACCCACCCCCGACCGAACTGAGCTTGGGCATGAGGTAGGATAAAGTACGGGCTCAAGGATTGAACTGAAATTCAAAATTAATAACTTTATGTCCTAACATAGCTATTTTCCCAACATGCTAAATGTAAATGTATCCAAAAATGACGAATTTGGTTATAATTCAATAGACTTGAACGATCGGAATATAAACTTCCTCGTCCACTTTTTGTCACATGCCTTGTTAGCACGATACACCCTCCGGAGTGCAACAAGTCACCAATTTTATGATTGAATATTGTTCAGAACATCTCACAGATGAACCCAATTGATTTTCAGCTCACTAGGTCCAGTACAACAGCTGCTATAGTACTTTAAGTACGACATATTTGTCATTTTTGGAGAAATTTCAGTTTGTTAGTACGATACAGCATCCGGAGTATACGAGTATACAAGTGACCAATTTTATGATTGGATATTATTCAGGGCATCTCAAAAATGCACCCTATTGATATTCAGCTCACTAAAACTAGTGCAACGTGTGCTATGGAACTTGAAGTACCAAATTTTGGACGAGAATTTTCAGTTTGTTAGGCTCCAGCTTCCAGAGTGTATACAAATGACCAATTTTATGATTGAATGTTGTTCGGGGCGTCTTATAGATGAACCTTATTGATTTTTAGCTCACCAGAGCTAGTACAACGGGTGCTATGATACATGAAATGCCAAAATTTTTGTCCTTTTTGGAGTAATTTCGGGTTATTAGCACGATACAGCCTCCGTAGTGTATCCAAGTGACCAGATGTACTTTATTGATTTTCAGCTGACTAGAGCGACAACAGCGGGTCCTATAAATCAAGATACATTTGTGGTTATTCTTGGAGATATTTCGGTTTATTAGCATGATACTACCCCGAAGTGTATACAAGTGACAATTTTATAATAGAATATTGTTCAGGGCATCTCACAGATGCGAAAAAATTAGTTTTAATCTTCAAAACCGTTTATTTTTACTGTTTTTCAATGCTTGATGAATAAAAGTTTTGATATAATAAACAAATTACATGAAAATTACAAAAAAAATGAAGGAAAATTACGTTTTTCACTAATTTTATTAAACTTTCGACTGCGGTCGGAAGATAATGTCCGATTTAAAAAAAAATGGTTTTCTTCTATAAACCTATCGCAACTTTTCCGCACAATAGCAACGATGAAATAAAAACTTGACTTTTTCCGCACCACCCTACTGTACAGTCTCATTTACTTAGCTAATATTGTTCTGTTGATCAAAAGCCACTTTCAAAATCAAAAATATGTTCATTTTCATCAGGAAATTTGGTATTTTAAATAACACATTAGTTATTTCATGTTCAAAATTCTTTTCTATTCGTTTTTCTTCTAGTTCTTCGTTTGTTCTAACCACCCTTTTGTACTGTTCTATCTACACGTTTCGTCATTTATTGTTATGTTTCATAACCCCTGCTAGAATTATTTAACTTCAACTTCAAAATGCTTTTTTCTTATTTTACTTCGCATTTTCTTCTCTTTTGGTTATATCATGCTTTGATGTATATCCTTCCTTCTTCCTCCTTGTCGTTTTTGAATTTATTTTTCATAATGTTTTCTTTCGCTTTCGAGCAGTAGTTCACAGGCTTTTTGTCTTGAATTTGTTACTGATCCGATTTCAATACTACGGTAAGGTTTTGCATGGTTGACTCCAATGTATCAGGGTCCTACCTGCCTATCTACGCGTTCCCCTGATACCACTATATAATTTTTTTCGTCTCTCTTTTCATTAAATTAACTATGCTACCAAGCTCGTGAATCTCTTTGCTTGTTTGATCGTTTTCCTTTCGAATTGTGTCATTTTCTTTGCCCAGCATTTCTTTTCTTTTCCTCTTAGTATCTTTTAAATCTGTGTCTTGTGAAATTTCCGTTATCTTATCGGGTCTATTTTCTTTTTTAATAAACTTTACCTGGACTCTTCTGCTCTTCTTAAATATATCCTCTTCGTCTTCAAAACTGCCTTGCCCTTTCTATAGTTTCATTTTTAGTTATAAACGAAGGTCACGAAAAGTGTTTTTCTCACTTCTACAGTTCCAAGACGCACCCTTATCAGTGCCCAACTTGATCGTTTGCAAAATGGAGGGTGTATAAAGTTTTCTCGTCAATAAGTTGTATTTCCATTCCACTGCAAGATCTTGTCAATTTTCGAAGTTCTTCGTTTAGATATATTCAATATATTCCTTCCTTATTATTTCATTGGAACCATTCTTATATATCTTGCACTTATCTCTATATTTTCTTTCACTGAATGCTGAATTAAGTTCTTTGACGCTCTATGCCATTGCTTCGCTTACTATAATGAATGAATGGTTTTAGTTTGGACTTGACTTTATTGCTCAGTATCATTTAATCCAACTGTTTTCTTTTCTTCATTGTAATGAACGACTTTTCCGTGTTAGTATACATTATGAATAAATTTGAAAAAACCTTCAATGCTTTTGATTTACCTTGATGTTAAGTATTTGCTTCATTTTCTCATGTCCGTCTCTTAAATGTAGTGTTTAAATCTTTTTGGAATTCACAGGCTTATTAATTGGCTACATATATCAATTTCGTCCTATTAATCATTCTCTTATGCATAAAGAAACATCGTCTCTCTCCACCTTTCATTTTATTATAAAGATGAACATGTAGGTACACGTTGATGTATTAATTTGAAGAATGTTATTCATCATTCAAAATAATACTATTTCGTTTAATAGATCATTAAAAAGAATGTCGTATCGTTTCTGAAGATTATTCACTGAACACGTAAATTCATATCCATTTATTTTATATAAACGAGATTCACTCGTAACCAACTATCAATTTAATTGAAAAATGAATGAAGAATTTGTCAAGTGTCTTTGGTACGCTCGGTTTACTAGAAACATCTTATTACTATAATTGCAACATACGGTTCGTTTGAAGTTATGGTAATCGGTCGCTATGTCGTTAAAAGTTGCGCTTGAGCTACTATTTCTTGCTTTGAGCAACAATTTTGGAAATAAGTAAATAAGGAAGCGAAAGAAAAAAAATTACGTGGAATGGTATTCAAAATCCTCTGCGAATTGTACGTCAATTCCTTATTTAAGCAATCAACTAGAGTGAATGCAGATTTTTTTAAAAGTTATTGCTTTTACTATTAGATATACAATGTACCGTTCTCAATATTATACCCCAATTTTTCTATCCTTCACGAATCATAGAATTACATCTATCCCGGATTTATTTAATTGAACTTCAAGTGAGCCCAATTTTATTTATATCAATATTACATCTTCAATTAATACCCACAAATACTTTACTAACAAATGACAAAAATATATTATATATTATTTGATTTCAGTAGTCTCAGCGACCTCTATCCACATTCAACGTATCCACATTTACCAATTAAATACTCGGTTGACAAATAATAGATATTGTAAAATTGACCCCGTGGCTCTATCTACAGATTCTCATGTGAAACAGATCTTCACCCATCTTACATATGACCCTGAATCGTCCCCTCTGATTCACCTTTTACCTACCTTTGTTAAGACATCCGTTATAATTTCGGTCTTCTAATATCAGATGGCATCTAAGTTTCATATTGTATTTTAAAAATATCCAATAATAGCATCACTGGAATGTTTACAATTCGAATCAATTTTGGCCTTTCTTTAAAAATGATTTGACATTGACAAACCTGATGTATGAAGACGTTACTCAATACATGAATATCAAAATACAATTTGCTTCAATTAAATGGAGATTGTTTGTCTCTACTTGTTAATATTCAAGTTTTAATATATGAATATGAAGGAATTACTCCAAATTATTCATAGATAAATACATGTAATTTACAAAAAATGATTTTATATTTTACTCAATTGTTCTACCATTAAAATGGTTTTCTAAGTTTCATGTATAAATATAGCCTATTCCTAAAAATTCTCTTTTCAGTGTATCCGATTCTGTATTTTGATAACTAAATGTATGTTTTTCTTATTTCATGGTTAATTCGAGCTGTTTTATTTGTTTTTATTGTATTGATGACTTTTTAATCTATCTTACAAAAATTGTGATGATTGTTCTATGTGAACGGAGAGATGAAAACCCCTATTTAATACGTATGTTTCTAATGACGATGGTCAATAAATATCTGGGCCGGAATATCAAATTATAATTTAATCGGTCCAAACATTCTACCTAACCGACTCAATTTAGTGTCGTATTTACATTTTTATATGACAATTCACTCCTGCCATTGCTCGATTAAATTTCATTAAAAAACTTCATTGAGTTTTTTATTCCAACGTCATGGTACTCCTGAACATCATGGTAAACAAGCGAGAATATGATTGAATGGCAAATTCCCCGACTGTAGGAGTGAAAGAGGTGATCGCGTACTATGGCCTCCTAGATGACTAGATCTAAAGCTGTTACATTTTTTCTGGGAATTTTTGAATGATAAAGTTTATTTGGAACATGTTTCCTTTTTTTATCGCATTGATGGATTTTTTATATATTTTCCAAATATTGTGATGTTTGTCCTATGTAAAGAGCATCCCAATACTTATTACCAGAAACTTCATATATATTATAAATTATCTTAATACTTTTGTTTTTCTGTGCTTTCAATTTCAAACTGCTGGAATATTCTGATAGTCTGTTATGTTCATTATAACTCAATAATATTTATCATTCATTTCTCTTCTCAGTGCTGTTTTGGTTTCTCAATAGCCTGGGTATCTAAATTCAGGATCTGATAGTGGAATAGCTGTATTAACCAAACAATCACTTTTTTTCGGAAGATAGGGTAACATGAAGTTGAAATATCTTGAGGACCAGGTTGGTTTTGTATACCATTCTGTTTTTATTGATTTTATGTACTATGACAAGAAAATTAATCTTATTATTTTTTACAATTTGGTTTCAAATATCATAAGAAAATTCAATTCAGACCTTCTTTGGCCTCGTCCTATCCTTTATTATCCCCTCCATCAATTTACCCATACTACTCAGCCGGCTGATGGGCCTATAGTCCCGCGCCCGCTCTCCCTCTTTACTCGTCTTTCTCACCAGTATTACCTTGGCCAACTTCCATCTTTCCGGGAACTCTTCCTCCTTCAGCATCGTGTTGAAAAGTTCCCAGAAGTACTCCCCATTATTATCCAACAGCCTCTTCACCACATCACCTCTCAGGCCATCTATCACTGGGGCTTTCCTCCCTTTAATGTTTCTTCCCTCCTCTTCTACTTCACATTTCTCTACTGACCTAATAACCCTCCCTTTTCTCACCCCCTAGTTTCCGTGACTTCCCAAATCCTTTCCTCCACTCCTCCTGTGAACAACTTACCTATAATCTCCATCAAACAATCTTTCTCTAGCACCGTTCCTATTTCCAAACATCATTTCCATCGCTAACTCATACGCCTTTCCCCATGGGTTGTTTTCCACTTCCCCCTCTTTCCTCCATCTCCACCTTACACTCCAGCTACTTCTTCTTCTCCTTGTGACCACCTTTTCCCTTCACCAATTTTATTCCCAACAGCATCCACCTTCGTTCTTTGTTACACTCCCTCCACAGCTCTTCTATTTCCTCATTCCATCAGTAATTAGCCCTCTTCTCATGCATATCACCCCCCTACCCTATCTTTAAGAGCCTTGTATCATCCCGTACAGTTCATCTACCTAATGTCCAAGTCCCCTTTCTATCTCCTCTCTCATTTTCTCATACTCTCTACCTCGGCCTTCGTCCACCTCCCTCCCCTCTCTTCCAATAATTCCTTCCTCCCTTTCCTTATATTCGTCTACACATACCTATGTAAACTCAAGCTTTCCTCATCCCCCAGCTCCCTCCAACTATTCACTCTTTCTCCCACGCTCTGTAATATCAATGTATGACGAATCCCCTTCACCCCTCGTGAAGGTAGGCAGGAGTCCATCATTGAGCACTGCTAACCCGTTGGATACCAACTCTTCCTTCAGGATCTTCTCTCTCCTGTCCGTTTTCTTTCCCCAACATGCAGTATTCTGAGCGTTCAAATCCCCTGTCACCATTCTCCTTACGATCCTCATTTTCCCTTTTAACACCCTCATGTCGTCCTCCAACCCTGACATGATTCCCTCATATTCTCCCAGACTGACATTTTGGCTTATATACACCACCATGTCTCCCATTTGCACTCCACCCATCCATTTCCCTTCCTCTCTTCATCCGCCCTCAGCCCCTATCCCACCACTCTAACTTCAAAATACAGAATAACATTTGTGACAAGAGCTGATTGTTCTAAATATACTACTAGATAAAAATATGTGAAATTGAATTTGAACATACTGGCCCCCATTGATTCCAGTGGATCAAAACAAGTTTTTAATATGAAAATATTTTCTGAAAGGGCTCAGACAATTTACACTATATTTATATGATAGCCATACTTATGCTAAACGAAAACATGCAGTAGTGAAGTTAATTAATGGGATGTAGAGGAGGAACTAGTATTGTGTAGGTTATTTAAAAATATAAATACACATTTACATAGAATTATTCACATTTTGAAACTTGGGGACACAATTTTGTTATATTTCTGGTGTATAATCCACATTGAGTTTTAATTTTAACCAATCTAATTTTGGTATATTTGTCTGGTAATAGTTCTATGATCCTGGCCAATCGCCATTGAAAAGGTTTTGTATTTTCGTCTTTTACTAACACAATGTCATTGAGTTTAATATTATCTTGGTGAGTGTAACACTTGGGTCTATTTTGTAATTGATTTAAATAATCCATACGTATTGAAATAATTTGCACCATTCCCACCGGTTATAAGTGGCTCAAGCCTACAATTTACTGCGCTGTAGTGAATAAACAAAATCTTTATTTGTTTCTTATTTTGAGTCAGGAATTACAACCGCTTCGGAAAAAGCATTCCATGAAATGTACATGGCCCAAACTATAGAAAAAGAGCTTTTCATATGTCTAGCAGATGTCCAGATAAATCTGACAGCCACCCAAGTGAATTATTTGTATAAAAAGGGGAGATTTCGATACTATGCAGACAGAGGTACAACTAGTGCATTTAAAATATTTTAAAAAAAAGTTAGCTGATGTTGGTGATATTGGAGAGCTGTATTTGTTGCAAAATCCGAACATTCTTGTAGTTATTACATCAATTGCGAGAAGAGTGTTTCTAGCCGAATTAACAAAATGTATCATATTTTTTTATCCAAGTGGGTCGTGCGATAAGAGCAATATATATGTGACATTTATTTTTGCTCCTACTAAAGTAGGGGCAGAGGCTTTAGATACTAGCCAAAGCGAGATCCATTATTTGCTAGTATTCAAAGCAGTTAAGGAAAGCTTAGAAAAATTAGGTAATACCTCCTTTTAACTTGAAGTGACAATGGCAGATGACTCTACCACTGAACGAAACGCTCTTTCGAAATGCTACATTCTTCATACGTATTTTCCACGTGATACAAGCTTTGTGGCGTTGGCTATTGTCATGAGAAAATAACGTTCAAAAGGATTCACGTAAATTAATTATGAATATGTTTAGAGATCTAATATACGCAAAAACGGAACAAGAGGCAACCGATTCTATATGAACATACCATATTGTCACATTAATTAGTAAGTCCAATGAAAAAGTAAAGAAACATCTTCAATATTTATGGAAACGCCGCTAAGAATGGTCATAAGCATTTCGTAGTCAGCTTTCAAACAAGGTTCATAACACAAACAATTACTGTTAGGCATCCTTTCGTATTATTACGAAACAGCACACCGGTATATTCCCTGAATCCGACTCTGTCTAAGCCAGGTATGAAAGTTAAAATTATGGCGGTCGCGAAGGTTTTCTTAGAATTGTTTACGAATTGTGACTATCTTATCATTGTTTTTGTTACCAGTCTTATCTAGAAAATGCCAGAAATCCAATTGTTTTTGAGTAAGCCGCAATCTAGAATTATCTAGTGAAAAACGCACTAATATATAAGGGACCGAGCAGGAAGAGTTGAGTTCAGTTGATAATTTGACATCGTGAGATAAACAAGTAGATTAGTGAACATAAATTAGTGAATTGTTTATATAAATTAGTTTAAGTGAATATACTGTGTATATAAGTAGTGAATAGTGTAGTGTTTAAATAAATTAGTAAGTAGCCATATCGTGTGTTTAAAATTTATCTCACCCGTAATAAAAACGTTTGAATAAATAATAAAAACATTACATTGGTGTCAGAAGTGGGATAATATAAATAAATTACTACTTAAAAATGACTATGTGACCTCAAAGTGGCGGAACTAAGAGCAGAATTGGAAGATCGTGAGTTGGAAACGTCCGGTAAGAAAAGTGAATTAGTAGAACGACTTAAAGTGGCACTGGAAAATGACGGCTTTGATTCAGACATAGTTTTATTTAATGACGAGGCTTCCACCTTAATCTCGTCAATTACTGCTAACATGGACGAGAAGATTTCTGTCATGGAAGAGAACATGGACGAGAAGATTTCTGCTATGAACAACGACATTTCTGCTAATATTTCTGCTAACATGGACGAGAAGATTTCTGCCATGGAAGAGAACATGGACTAGAAGATTTCTGCTATGAAAAACGACATTTCTGCTAATATTTCTGCTAACATGGACGAGAAGATTTCTGCCATGGAAGAGAACATGGACGAGAAGATTTCTGCTATGAAAAACGACATTACTGCTAATATTTCTGCTAACATGGACGAGGAGATTTCTGCCATGAAAGAAAACATGGACGGGCAGATTTCTACTTTGGAGAACGGTATATCTGCTGATATCTTATTAATGAAAAACGACATTGCCGCTGACGTTGAAAATGAAATTTCATCTCTAAAATATAAAATCGAGAATAAGATTACAACAATGGACGAGAAAATGAAGGAGTTAGAGGAAAATATTGCCGATTCAAGAACTCAAGACACGCCAGCGGAAGAAAAGAAGACCGAGCAAACAAAACCGTACAAGTCAGAAACACTCCCTAAGTTAGAAGATATTAGCAGTTTAATCCGAGTCAAGGCTCCAACGTTAGACGGAAAGAAATCGTGGACCAATTATGTTAAACAATTTGAAGCAGCCGCTAGAGTGAATAATTGGTCCGCGCTTTGGGAAGATGCCTTAGATGTACTTCAGACGATACCTCTGGAATAAACCGATGATTTCGAGCAGCTGAAGAAGAGGTTGGACATGCGATATGGTCACGAACATTTGGAACATTTGTACAGATTCCAGCTGAAGAACCGAAGGCGGAAACGTGTCGAAACCCTTCACGAGTATGAACTGGATATTGCCCGACTAGTTCGATTGGCTTATCCATCAGCAGCTATCGAATATGAAGCAGCCACGATGGCTTCCGGACACAACAGAGGTAGGACCATACAGGAAGAAGGTGACGATGACAGAATTGACCAGATCGTCAACTTGTTGGAAGGTATGGTAGACAAGAAGCCGAAGAAAACCAGGTGCTGTAATTGTGGCGAGCTAGAGTATGCACGTAGTTCGTGTAAGCGTCCTACGACTCCTGCAAACCAAGAACCTCTTAAATGCAAAGCAGCCACGAAGAGCACGCGGTACAACAAAGGTAGGACCATGCAGGAAGACGATGACGATGACAAACTTGACCAGATCATCAACTTGTTGAAAGGTATGACAGGTAAGAAGCCGAAGAAGATCAAATGGCGGAAGTGTGGCAGGCTAGAGCACGTACGCAGTCCGTCCAAGAGCTCCTAGACTCCTGTACCCCAAGAACTCCAGTTACAGGGGAATCAGACAGGGGGAACATCCAGCTGATGTGAATCACCGAAAAGCAAACTCTTTGCTTAGACGGTCATGCCCTGTAGACTATTCACAATGCAACAAGTCGAAATTTAAGGAAGTTGCAGTCCAAGAATTACAGTAGTCAATGATGAATGGTCACCCACCAGGATCAGAGAAGATCAGGAGAATGATCCTCACCTGAAGATGATCCGGCAATGGAAGGAAGAAAATCGGCAACCTACCTGGCAAGAAGAGTCGAGATTTCCACCGAAACTCAAGGCGTATTGGGCTCAGTGGAACTCCCCTGTCCTGGAAGAAGGACTGTTGAAAAAAGTCCTTGAAAACGATGATGGATCCGAGATAAGGAGACAGCTAGTTATCCCGAGAACGAGAGTAGCTGAGGTACTGAAGAACTTACACGACAGTCCATCTGGGAGTTATCTGGGAGTGAAGAAAACCCTCCAGCGAATCCGTGAGAGGTTTTATTGGATGAACAGCTCCGATGATGTGAAGGACTGGTGTAAGAAATGTACGACTAGTGCAACGAGTAATGGACCACATCGCAAGAGAAAGGCACCCATGAAACAGCACAATGTTTGAAGTCCTTTCGAAAGGATTGATTTAGATATCGCTTGACCATTTCCGACGACCGAAAATGGTGGCAAATACATAGTGGTTGTAATGGATTATTTCACAAAGTGGGTGGAAATTTACGCTATTCCCAACCAAGAGGCCACAACTGTAGCAGATGTATTGGTGAAAGAATTTATCAGCCGATATGGAGTGCCCTTGGAAGTCCACAGCGACCAGGGGAGAAATTTCGAAAGTCATCTATTCCAGGAGATTTGCAAAAAGCTGGGAATGAGGAAGACCAGGACAACAGCATTACATCCACAGTCAGATGGAATGGTCGAGAGAATGATTAGTACTATTGAAAAATACCTGTCCAAAGTAGTATCCAGCCATCAGAGAGATTGGGACCAGTATCTTTCCCTATTCGCATTGGCTTATCGATCTGCCGTCAATGAGTCCATGGGTAAAACACCGGCGAAAATCCTGTTTGGACGTGAAATTAGGCTTCCTTGTGACCTGGAATTTGGCTGTCGACCTGGAGAAGATCTAGCAGGCGAAGACTACGTGATCCAATTGAGAAGAAGGCTGGACGATATTCATGAATTTGTTCGAACAAATCTTCAAGTTGCCAGCGACAGAATGGAAAGTCGGTACGACACGCAGAAGGCAGTTTTAGAGGGGGGGACAAAGTATGGTTACACAACCCGACGAGGAGAAAAGGATTTTCTCCAAAATTACAAAAATCCTGGGAAGGTCCATACTTAATTAAGAAAAGGATTAATGATGTTATATATCGCATAAGCAAGATCCCTAATGGAAGGCCAAAAGTAGTTCACCAAAACCGACTAGCGCCATTCGAAGGAGACCATGACCTAGAGAAAGGAGTAAATTATATTCAAGATGTGTCTGACCATACCTTCGATGAATTTATGGGCGCGTATGGAGGTACCGGGAAAGCTAGATATGGAGTCACTTCAGAAGAACGACAAGATTTGTTCACTGTCCCGGAAGATTATTCACTGGCATACAACATCCCCGCCCGAATCAAGAACGCACGAGAGTTGGCAACCGTATTTCGAAAGAAGTTCGGGCAATTAGAAAAACTTAAATACCAGATTCCAGCCATGGCAAGACACTGAAACTGAAACATAATTCGCGGTACGTCTTCTACGTGGTAACTAAAAATGAATTTCAATATCGATCTACCTACCACAATGTGTGGGAAGCACTTCGAAACCTACGAGACCATGTGCTGGAATCCAGCGTGAAGAAACTGGCTATACCCGAGATAGCGAGTAACCAGTTGGATTGGCGAATCATCAGGAACATGGAAGAGGTTATCTTTCGAGATACCGGTGTCCAGATATTAATTCGCAGCTACGACCCCCGTTATCCGATGAAAACGGTGCCATGCTATTTCCATAAGATCGGATAGTGTAGAAATGGGGCCAGTTCCCGATTCAAACATCCAGTCTCGGCTATACAAAAGTTCTAGGAGGAACTTCCATTTAAGGAGGGGGTTATGTCACGAAACAGCATACCGGTATAGTCCCTAAATCCGACTCTGTCTAAGCCAGGTATAAAAGTTAAAATTATTGCGAACGCGCAGGCTTCCTAAGAATTGTTTACGAATTGTGACTATCTTATCTTATCAATGTTTTTGTGACTAGTCATATCCAAAAAATGACAGAAAGCCAATTGTTTTTGAGTAAGACGCAATCTAGAATTATCTAGTGAAAAAGGCACTAATATATAAGGGACCGAGCAGGAAGAGTTGAGTTCAATTGATAATTTGACATCGTGAGATGAACAAGTAAATGAGTGAATATAAATTAGTGAATTGTTTATATGAATTAGTGAATATAATGTGTATATAAGTAGTGAATAGTGTTGTGTTTAAATAAATTAGTAAGTAGCCAAACTGTGTGTTTAAAATTTATCCCACCCGTAATAAAAACGTTTAAATAAATATGAAAAACATTACAGTATATTCAGATATGTTGTGCTTCAGCTTCGTAAAGCATTTAATGTGGGCATTAGTAAATTTTGTAACAAAAACATTTGAACTTTACCACAAAAAAATGTTAATTAATTTTGCTAATTCAAGATCAACGAGAATGACGAGAAATTTTATGACAAAAACAAAAATATTCGTGAAATTTCGAAAATAGTGATGACGTTTTCCATGTCAAAAGTGAAAAAATATATGAATACTATACTATCAGTTGTATAGATGCTACGTGTTCTTGTCCAAGTGGAAAGGCCCTGGGAAAGGCTATCCCACCGTCATTATCAGTGAAATGTCCGAGCAAAGCAGTATTCCAAATGAAATTTCTTCGGTCCTCAATGAAGAACTCGGTGAAGGTTATAATCCCGGTATTCCTACTGTTAATCCCCAGCCTTAATTTTTTTACTAAAAGTGTCGATCCAAAAGCAAACATACTGACAACGCGAATGAAATCAATACACAGTTTGAACGCATGACTACATTTCTTCTAAAGGATTTAAAAGAAGATAATATGAACATTTCCAAGATTGTCAAGGTTTTATAAAATCTGCAAACACCTGCACAAATTATGACATTCATTTCTGATAAAACAGCGCAACGACGAGTCTGCAAAATGAAAGTAAAAACTGAAGAAAAAATAGAAATATTTAAAAACATTCATCTTTAGTTGAATGTTTTTGGAAATATCATAGGAGGCCGGGTGCAATGTCGCCGACCAACTGATATTGAGATAAAAACCAGAAAACGATCACATAACGTCACTAAATATTGATATAAATCAACCGCCCACAAAAAAGGTAATATTTAAACACCTACACATTTTTTTTTATTTTGTAACATCTTGTAACATTTTCTGTTGGTTCTTCTTTTACAATTAAATGACGCGTAAATTTCTGGGACGAAATGAAGACGAATTTACTTGCGAATTTGCTGCAAATGTTGCAAGAAATGCGTATTTAATACGTCGCCTCGAGTTGATGATTCAAGTATGTTTTTCACGCGCATTTTAAATCGATCAATGCCCTCTGATTTCGACATTTTGCACGAAACCAAATGAGGACGCCTTTCCAAATACGCGTTCACAATCGCACTGTCGCGTAAATACAGGAAATAACAAGGCACCAACAATACCGACCAGATCAGCTTAGGTCCTAGGGACGTCACAATGCCAGTCAAGGGTTAATTGAACGCTTTTCTATTGTCACTTTTCTATACACTGGGATGGCTCTCCCTTCATATTTGTAACATTAAGGAGTAGAAGTAGTAGTGGTCAGTTGAATATGTTTCAGGAAGAGGTAACATTTTTCTTAAATCGAACTAAATATATCTACCAATTTAGCTTGAGACATTCGCAAGATTAATATCGTTGGAAGCTACTAAATAGTTAACACATTGACAGCCATGAGGCACGGGGTGTGTGCCTCCAGTGTGTGCATTGAGGTACATATGTTGTGCCACAAGTACTGATATCCTTTAATTTAGCGAGGCACCGTGTATTGCTCTCAAAAGCCCATAATTCGGATGAAAACTAATTGTGTATTGTGGGTTGAAATGTTTTGCACAAAGCCGCAGATTCTTTATTATTGGAAGTTATGGGTATAATATAAACTAAAAGAACAGTTTGTAATAAAATGAGGTGATTTACTGAAATATCAAAAAAATTCATGAAAATAAAGTTAGTTCACACCAAAATGAGGTCTAATCGACAATTTACATTCTGTTATAAAGTAGAATCATGTTATCATGCTACATGACTTTACATTTTTTAAATCGTGTCTCTGCTTTTTCTTAGGGTTTTTCTCACATTAGCTATCACCTTCACTCTCACTTTCACTCTCACTTTCTGGTAAATAATCACTTGAGGAACCACTGGCAGCAAACGGATCTTCCTCTTCGTCCGACACTGTGTTGTCCTATATTTTTTTTGGAGATGTTCCTGATGTTTTTCGTAACTCATTTTGACGCACTGTTCACCCAATCACGTATGAAACAAAACTGGTGCGCAAGTTTTGCGGATACCTAGTAGTCTCTTGGACTGGTTAGAATTTGTCGAAATTTGTCGTTGAGGCATAGTATTCGTACCTCGCGGCACAAGCGGTTCAATTGTACGTTCTGCGCCGCGAGGTACCAACGCTGTGCCACATTGTTTTTGCAAAAATGCGGGAAACAGTAACAGCTATGATAATTTTCTACAAATAAAATTATGTTGAAATCTGGGCAAAACAACATTTGGCACCGAAGGACCAAGTTTTTTCTTCTCATGGCGGCAGCCAACGTGTTAATTATAAATTAGTCCGTCATTTCACATAATATTTCTTAGAGAAAAATATTGCTCATACCTAAACATCCGTAATAAAATCATACGTATTTGTATACACATAATTACACCACCATAATTCAAACCAGTACCTACACATAAATGACAGCAACTATATTATTACGCAATTATAACGTGATCATTATGATGTCCAGGTTGTTTTCAACTGCAGCCGTTTGATGCTTCTTTTGATTGGTGTGAAGAGTGCGCTGGTTCCTCTAATAAGAAAAACCCTCACAGATGTTGAAAATTTTATTATGTACCTATACCTATTAATATAATTAATTTTTTAATAGTAAGTATTATCTTGTAAGCATTCCTTGCCTTATAATCGAAATGTACCTGCTATAATTCTGCCTAGAGTCCTTATTTTTTAATAATAAATTACACTTCATTAAACTGACCTTTGCCCTTATGTCATACCCAACAACCACACGAAATGAATCATATTAGAAAGTAAAAAGTAAGGGGGGGTTATAGAACGAGAAATTTCTATAAATAAAGAATATTATTTTACTACTACTACTATATATATATATATATATATATATATATATATATATATATATAAATTCACTTATGTTCTTCAACCTTCCGATAATATTTAGAATTATATCTTCGTGGGTTCAAAGGTTGTGGAATGAAACAAATATATTAGTTAAAATATATTTTCGAATAAAGACTTATCAAACTGCTTGACGTTTCGCTCTTATTTTAGGAGCATTTTCAAAAGAATATGTATAAATATTAAAATTAAATTACATAAAATACAGTTATTGTAAAAATTATTTTGAAAAAGTCAATGAAATGTCATGAATGAAGTGTCAATAGTAATAGAATACCTGCCTTAGATATTTACGCAACGATATTATGTTGGGAGTGATAAAAATAAATTAATTAATTAATTTGTAATAAATTTGACTCAAGTTTTTTATGTCTTGTTTGTCATTTACTGATAATTTATCTTGTTTTATATATATCATTTCCTTGATTTTGAGTTTTTGATAATTTGTGTCTTGTGTTAAAATTTTTGTGTTTTTGAAATCGAATTCATGGTTTCGTTATGTTCATGTTTGTGTAGCGCTGTGGATGCATTTTTAGTGTATTTATGGCCGTTTATTCGGCTTTCTAGATATTGTGTAGTCATTCCTACATAATTTTTTGAACAGTTTAAGCATGGTATGGAGTATATAACATTTGATTTCTTATTATTTTTAGTTTTGCTTTTTAATTTAGTAAATAGTGATGATAGTGTATTATTTGGTTTATAGCATATTTTGATATTATGTTTAGATAATATATATTTTAGTTTTTCTGATAATTGATTCGTATAAGGTAGAGCTATATATATATTTTTTTCGTGGTTCAAAGTTGTTAGTGAATTTGGTTTTATATTGTTGTTGTAGTATTTGTATGTACGTTGTTGAATAATTTTATTTATTTGATTTGAAGGATAGTGATTATTTTCTAAAACAATCTTAAGTTTTTTAATTATTTCAGGACGATATTTAGGTGAAGTTAGTTTTATAGCTCTATCTATCAATCCTATAATAACACTATTTTTTTGTATTTTTGGATGGCATGAATTATAATTTAGATATCGTCCTGACCAAGTTTCTTTTGTATATAATTTAGTTTCAATTTTATTATCATTGGTTTTAATTAGTGTCATATCTAGAAAATTTATATTATTGTTTTTTTCAATTTCTATGGTAAATTGTATTTTAGAGTTAAAAGAATTAAAAATATTGAGGAATTCATTACATTTGCCTTCTGGAATAGCAGCTAAACAGTCGTCAACATAGCGTTTGAAGAATAATATATCAAATTTTATATGTTCTAATACTTTTTCTTCTACATATTCCATTACAATTTGTGCTAAACTAGAGGAAATTGGAGATCCCATTGTACAACCATTCAGTTGTTGAAAGAAAGTATCATTATATGGAAAATAATTATTGGTTTGAATAAGCATAATACCTTCTATAAATTCATCATAGGTAAGTGATGTGTGTTGTTTTATTTCATTCCATTTTTCTTTTAAAACATGTTTTATTAAGTCATTTGGGATATTTGTGTACATTGAGATAACATCTAAGGATATGATTTTATAATTATTAGGAATATGTACTATATCTAAAAATTCTTTCAGCATAAATGAATCTTTTATATAAAAATTATTTTTAGTTAATTTTGATAAAATGTTTGTTAGATATTTAGATAGTTTGTAAAATGGTGATTGAATATATGATACTATTGGTCGCATTGGTAAATTTTGTTTGTGTAATTTGGGTAGTCCATATATTTTTGGAGGTATTGCATTATGTGTTTGTAGTTTTTTAGCTTCGTTTGTATTAATGGAACCATTATTTAAAAGTTTTTTTATGAATGTATTGTTCTTGTTTTGAAATGAAGTGGTTTTGTCTGATTTTATTTTTTGATAAACATGTTTATCATTCAATAACTCTATCATTTTATTATTATATTCATCTGTGTCCATTATTAATGTTTTATTACATTTATCTGGTTGTAAAATTGTAATTTGAGGATTACATTTGATGAATTCTTTAGTTTTCTTCAACTTTTTTTGGATGTTTTTCTGAGTTTTATTGATTTTCTGAGTTTTATGATGTCGTAGTTTTATTTTATGGTTAGTGATAACATTAACTACATCAGCCCTAATATCATCTTTTATTTGTTCTGATTTATGCATTATAGCAGATTCAATACTTGCAATGTATTCTGTGTATGGTACTTCATTTTCATTTTTATATGGAAGTGCGAAATTTTTACCTAATGCTAATACTTCTACTATATCATACAAAAATTTTAACACAAGACACAAATTATCAAAAACTCAAAATCAAGGAAATGATATATATAAAACAAGATAAATTATCAGTAAATGACAAACAAGACATAAAAAACTTGAGTCAAATTTATTACAAATTAATTAATTAATTTATTTTTATCACTCCCAACATAATATCGTTGCGTAAATATCTAAGGCAGGTATTCTATTACTATTGACACTTCATTCATGACATTTTATTGACTTTTTCAAAATAATTTTCACAATAACTGTATTTTATGTAATTTAATTTTAATATTTATACATATTCTTTTGAAAATGCTCCTAAAATAAGAGCGAAACGTCAAGCAGTTTGATAAGTCTTTATTCGAAAATATATTTTAACTAATATATTTGTTTCATTCCACAACCTTTGAACCCAAGAAGATATAATTCTAAATATATATATATATATATATATATATATATATATATATATAAATTCATTATTATTCAAGTTGTTGTTGGTCAAGGTAGTAGTTGCTGTTAAACTTGTTAGTTAGTTAGTAAAAATCGTTGTTCAAAGTTAGTTCATTCTTAGCATTGTCGGTTCATTAGTAGCAAGTATTGTAATTTTCATTATATTGTAAAAATGAAATTTTTACAAATAGTTTTCGGTGTTAAAAAGTTATAATTGCAGTACTGTTACTTTGTCGTGCGCGTGAATATTTTAACCATTTGAATATCTTGTCATAATATATTTTTCGATTTCAAAGTACTCAAACAAGTTTAATGCAAGTTTTTGAGCTTGTGATTCAAGCATTTTTTCTTGCATGTTCTAAAACAAAGTGAAATATTCACAATATTCGAGTTACATGAATTCTTAGACTTGATAATCTGAACGTAAACAAAGAAAGGTTGAGCAGGAAATATTTATTGTTGTGTTAAATATTTCATAAATATGAAGTTATTGTAAAACAAAATGAAAATTACAGTTTGGAGGCTTGAAAAAAACCGATTTTATAAAACATATATGAATGAAAATTAGCTGTGTGGTGGTTATTAACCCCGAAATTTAGAAATTATTCATATGAACTTAACCTCGGGTAGTGTTTTTATAATCCAATTAATATTCAAAATATATCTAGACAATCCAAAAATATTACACACGTTTACTATGAAATCAACTATTTGTATAATGTATAGAATGTTTAAAATAAGATACGCGAGTTTATTAACTATAAAAGAGAACAAATTTAAACGCAGAGGACATTCCGTTTAATGCAAATGAATCAATCTTATGTGGATTGTTTTAACTAGACAGTTCGTAGTATTATACAGGTCATGCATTTATAGTAATTTAAATAAGTGTATACTAATGATAAATAAAAACCCAGTGATATTTTGAAGATATGGTTTATTTCCACCCCCTGTTCCCGTTTCTATTAATTCATGGAAACTTCATACGACGCATGGCCAACTGGACTGTTGGTTTATCCATTAGTAATATACATACATCAGATGGCGATCCTGCAAACTAAAGGCATTTATTGACCCCAGTAACAAGCGAATTTTGGTTGTAATTTCATACATTATTATTGTTGGTTGGTTGACAAATATTGATGTGAATCAACCAAACAGGAACTCCAGGAGAATGGGAGAGTCAAAAATAATTTTGTAGTACAATAAGAGGCAGTTAGCATACAACATACAGTTCTACTATACATAATAGCAATCCTAGTAGTATAACATTCATCTGATCCATCTGGAAAACACACAAGAGGCAGCTCAAGAGGAATATAATAAGAAACATAGAGACTCAATAAGTGCCAGGAGCTTTAAGAGTTTGGATAATTGTAACGATTAGTTTTACTTGAGCAACTAAAAGTTGCTCGTCTCCAACAACAATATTTCTCCGCCAAGCTACAGACATTGGACGATACATCCAACAAAGAATCTTCAAAAGGGCATGTTGTAGTGAGTGATTAAACTTACTATAATCTGTAATAGAGGTATGTAAAATATATTTCAGAGATTACAAAATAAACGATTTCTTCCGAATTCAATGCAATGATAGGTTGAAAATAATAATTGAGGATGTTACTAAGGAAAGTAACAGGATTGTGAAAAAGACTCACCCAAAAAGCCGAATATTCATTTCAGACATAGTCAATCATTTAGTGCATCTTGCTAATAATTTTATTAGGTTAGTAAATACTGGAATAATTGTTTGAGAAGATAAGATATACAACATCTAATTCAGTACAAGCGTTAGCTAAACTGTCATATTCAAATACCTACATTAATTTTTCTACAAATTATCTCTGAGGTATTGGAGAAGATAAGTAAAAGTGAGAAAGTGGCGTTAAGTATAAACGAATGTTTCAATTTGGCGAACACATTGCTACCGAATGAGTTTAATGGTGAAGCGAGTAAGTTGCAATCCTTTTCAGATGCATTATGTTTATTGCAGTTAAAATCAGAAGGTAATGAGAATAATACAGTGATATTAATTAAAACGAGATTAACAGGCAATGCCAGAAGTCTAATGAAGTCAGAAAACTCATTAGTGGAAATAATAGAGACTTGAAAAAGGGATTCAAGGAGACAGTTCAAGTCTATTATTAGCCAAATTAGACAAATTACTTCAGAACAATAACAAACTCATAAGTTACGCCACAGAAGTGGAAAAACTGGCGGAAAAATTACAGCAGCAAAAAGCAGAAGGAATGCCTGTTGAATTAGCCAAAAATACACTACTGAGGCAACAGTAAAATCGCTAACAGTAAACGCATCTTCGGACACTACAAAAACAATCATAGCAGCGGGAAACTTTTCGACACCCCAAGAGTTGTTAACGACACTTATTTCAGTAGATGGGATGGTTGGTTAACAAAAACAAAAAGTATTACACTTCAGGAGACACCGCAACAATTTTCAGCCGAATAATAAATAATCTAACAATTATCAAGCAAGATCAAGTTGATATAATAACAATTATAATAAATATCAGACTAGGGGTAGAAAATACAATTGGTATGATAGCTATAATCCTTATAGAAACGTAGGGATATATGGCTGTATGAACTAGAAAGCCGAGATGGGATGGGACAGAAAATTGATTATATGTACCGACAAATAGCACAGTTAAAGAAGGAAAATAATCAATTGAGGATCGGAAATATTGACTTAAGGGGAAAAAAGAATTATTGCAAGCTCAGATGGCTCAGACTGAGAAAAATTTAAGGAAGAAGAACTTGATAATACTTAGAATTGGAGAAGGCACTGAAGAGAGGGCTGCTAAACTAGAAAAAAAAATTTAAAGATGAATTGAGGAAGGTCAATAACACAGTAGAAATTAAAACTGATATTCTGAAATGAAGAAGAATAGGAAATAAGAAAAACAGGCCAATCCTAATGGAAATGAAAGACTTGAACAAAAAAGTTGAAACTTTGAAAGGAACAAATAAATTTAAATTATTTATTTTCTTAACCTGTTAATTTATATATTGGTTACTTTCTTGGATTAAAGGTCAAATATACTTAAAAAACAGTTATTGACGACGTACGTTTCGTCTTATGAAGTCATCTTCTGGTCAATATAATAATCTAAAATTGTTACATGTACGAGTATAAGTTAAAATTATGATAATATTTACAAAATCAAATTTCCCAAAAAACAATATAAATTATTGCCGTTTTATCATTATCTTAGACATCAATGAAAGACTTATAAAATATTCTCTTGACAGGTACATATTTATCACATATTTGCTTGGACATTGAACTTAATACGAATTGGTTTCTCTAAAGATTACTTGTTTTTTTTATCATATTCGATTGCTTCGAGAAACCAAAGATACAACCTCAAATGTCAAATACCAGGAAATAATAAAATTGCTATTAGTATAAATCTTCCTTCTACGACAGTGGTGGTTACTAAGCGACGTAGATAAACAAGACAGAATTTGGTTACTGCGATAGTCAATGATCGAACTACATGTAAGTGTTTCTCTAGTGGAATGGACTTTATTCGATGGCTGAAAATGAGAGAGTCAAGATTTAAAAAAGACAAGTCAAAATAGTTCCTTATGAATAGAACCTAACTTGTTTGTCGCTATATATTCTATACATTATGAGATCATAACAAGGATTCCAAGAAAACGTATGTTAAAACTTAAAAGACAAGTGTGCATATTATAAATATGTGTTTCTAATGTTAGTAGAAAAGGATAGAATGTATAAGGTTTCTGGTTAGTCGTGTTTACTGTTAGTGACGTCAGGGCTACGGTCAATCTGATCGAGCGTAGACTTCGGTAAATACTTTTGACGATTACTCATGGTCGCCACATAATATGTGCCAATGAAAGCTGACAATTTATAGTTTCCGAAATGAAAACATTACAAAATATACCGTGATCACTGTCGAATAGCCCGTTTACTCTTATATTGGATAAAATTTCCTCGTATTTTCAATTTATCTTTCAATAACTTGTAGAAATTGGAAGCCAATTAAAATCGGAAAGCCACTGTTTGGTATCACTATTCAAAAAACGTTTGTAGGTCTCCGAACCATGAATGAATGAAAGAGAAAAGGAGCTAATAAGAAAAAACACTCGTATACCGGCATTGGAAGTTTCGATAGAACTCTTTTGTTTTATCGACCGAACAAAGATTCATTATTTTTTAAAGGTATCAATTTATCTTATATCGATAGTATAAGATGTATAGAAGATGGGCTATAAATATCGTACGGTAGCATTCCTGAACGGACAGCGGGGCTGTTTCAAGCATGTCGTACGTCAACTGGTCATAACGAATGAGGACCTGAAACTGAAACATAAACAGGGCCGAAGAAATCACAGGTAAATTAGTAGTTCCATGAAAATTTTTGTTAATATGCTAGCCTTTTTTTTAAATCTTATGTGGCTGTCTGATATCACGTTATATCTCTTGAAATATTAACGCAACCAATTTCGCATCAAGAGGTTTAAAGAAAAGAGTAGAGATGCGCCACCATCAAAACCACTGTGATAAGTCACTGTTCATTAGAATGAAAATTATTAAACATTTTTAGTTTCTAGATCGAAAATTCAACTCTATAAACCAAATCCAATGAAAAAAAATCAACAGCATTCCACTTACACTTAAACAATCAAATTTTTTTCAACCTCTTATTTAAAGCATTGTGTAACTTGGCTGTTGGAGAACACTGAAATTTCTTCTTTTTGTTGTCAGTATTCAGTCACTGAGGTACTTAAAAGGTGATTCAGCATTATAGCCCTAATTCAAGATTGACGGATCCGTGCACTTTACTTGTCAGTCACTTTTTATTCCAATAAACGGTTCAATAATACTGTTACCCAAGTATGCAGGCGGCTTATAAATTAGTAGCCTTCTATTAATACTACAAGGGTAGTAGCAACAATTCTTTTTAGTTTTCATATAATTATCAACAAAATATTTTAATATGGAGGTTTAGAAGAACCTATGTATTTTCTATGCACAAATTCCGGTTAGAATACAATTTTCTGCACGTTTATGAGCTTTAATTCAACTTCGGTCTCTGAAAACAATATCATGTTTATCAAAATGCGCGGCATATAGTAAACAATTTGTGGTAGGGGTAGTGTAAAGTGGGCTTTTACAGAATAACTCTAACGTTTCCAGAACTTTCAATAACATTTCCAAAATGTTATTACAAAATCACTAGATTCAGGAAACATGTATCCGTTACTCTTCCATATTTTTTAAGCTATCAAAAATATCTTCAAAGATTCCTCTTAGATTAAAAGTATCAAACCAATATTTCTAAATCAATATTTTTCAGTTGAATTATAAGAGGTAATACCACGAGTGCTTCAATAAAACCAGATGACAATTCATTATGAAAAGTCGCTCGTCATTTTAGGCAAAAACATAGCGAAATAAATAAAATTATACATAACGGAAACACCTATTACAATAGTCCGGATATCGCAGTTCGGAGAGTATTTTCAAAACAACTTTGTCAATAATACACAACACACGCAATTTCACCAAAACATAACACATACAGTTCATAATTACATAAATTCACTCAATACAGACAATACAAAAAATTTAACAACATGCTCGGAAATATATAACACAATTCAACATCTCAACAACAAAACAGCCCCCGGACTAGACACCATACACAACATTTTACTTAAAAACATCCCCAAAAAAGCTATTGTACAAATCACACACATAAACAATTTTATTATCAAAACAGGGCAATATCCTGATATGCTCAAGATAGCCAATGTAATCCCCATTATCAAAGCTAATAAACAGCCAAGTTATGTAGATAGCTATAGACCCATTTCCCTTCCAAACCACATAGCAAAGGTGATTGACAAAGGCTCAAACAATTTATTGAGAAACAAAACATTATGCCCTCCTAGCAATACGGATTCAGAAGCGGCTACAGCACCGTATCTCAAATAGTCAGAGTTATCAATTACATAAGGGAAGGATTCCAAACCAGAAAAAAATCGGTCATGGTAACCCTTGACATCCAAAAGGCTTTTGACTCAGTATGGCTCGAGTAGAAATACCAGATTATTCAATAAAAATACTATACGCATATTTGTCGAACAGAACTTTTTACTCTAAGATTAATAATCACACTGTTGGACCGTATTTAATCCAAGCTGGAGTACCGCAAGGGTCGGTGTTATCACCTTTGCTATACTCCCTATTTATCCACGATCTCCCAACATCCCCACACTTGATAACCGCAATGTATGCTGATGACACTTGTTTTGTATCATCTGCACAGAATCCTGATGACGCACTCAAAACAGTTCAAACACACATTAATACAAAAGTAATACCTTACTTTCACGAATGCAAGTTAGCTATTAATGAATCCAAAACAGAGTATTTATTAATCAGGAGAATAGCTAAGAAAAACACATCATTGCAGTCTTTTCTTTGTGTAAATGGACATAATATTCAGCCTAGTAATACCCTAAAATACTTAGGATATACTATACAAGCGAACACAAACGCGAATGCTCATATTGTGCAACAGGTGCGCAAGGCAAAGATTGGAATGAGGAAACTGTACCCACTCATTTGCACACATAGTAACTTAACAACACAAAACAAAATACTCACATACACATATATTATAAGACCAATCCTCACATATGCAGCTCCCGTTTATTACAACGGGACCAAACACAACTTCCACTCCCTACAGGTGGTACAAAATAAGTGTTTACGGATGGCAATTAAACACAACTGTTATCCTAAACTACCCAAAAACTCCTGGTTACATGGCAAAGCTGATATACCCACTATCAGAGACTTCATGTCTAAAATATCACAAAATTTCTATGATAACTGTTTGCCAGATGATCTTTGGAAAAACCTCAAAGACGCAAATCGCGCAGGAGACATCCGAGATAGTGGGTGTAGACTGTTGCATGGTTCGTTAATTACATAACAAGGTTGTTTAACTCCAAACCTACTTTCGCACAAATCTGTGTAATCAAATCACTAATATAAATAATTAAACCTAAAACAACGTCTGTCACCTTGCCGCCCCCAAAGCTAAACCCCATATCATTTTTGAGTCACTGTTTTCTAGCTACTTTTCAATGATACAACAGCCGAAATATACTAGGTGTCAAAATTCAGTACGGGACAAAGTTATTGCTACAAACTAATACCAATGGATGATGCTTTGGCAAGGAGCCATTGAACTCAGGGATGACTTAAACTGAGGACATAGAAAAGTGCCAGGTCATCGGCTTCACATTTTGTATTTTCTATATACAATGTAAAGGGAACGATAATATAAAATAAAGACCATTTTTAATAATAAAAATAAAGTGCTTCAAATTTTATCGATAATTTTTTCTTTTCCACGAAAACTTGTTTATTTGGCTTAAATATGAGAACAAACTGATTGATAAAATCACGAGTCGGTTAGGACGAGTGATTTTATATAAATTCGGTTTGTTTGAATGTTTTTACCTCAAATAAACAAGTTAGAATGATGAAAATAAAAAATTATGTGATAAAATTTGAAGAACGAGTTGTATTTGGGAACATTATTTTTTTCAACAATTTAAAAGGATTTGCTTTATTTTTTCATTTAATCATTTTATTGAAAATTCAATTTGTTCTGCTATGTCATTTACTTGCTCCATGACTTGTTATTTTTTCTGTTACTGTGTAATTTTTGAATTTCCATTTAATAATTTAGCATTCGTTGCATTGATACAACATGTATGAGTGAAATATTCATCATAATACGTATAATAAGCAATGAAACTCACTTAACGATAAAAAAAATCTTATTAAATCTACCACAGTGACAATCTAGAGTCTGTTTGGAAAGTAGGAAACGCCAATATGCAACAGAATAATTGAAGATTTTGGTGCAAAAACTGGACAAGTCCATATTTACTTAGGGAAATCAACGAGGACCATGCTAGGGTTTCGAAAAATATCGAAAATTTATTTATTTTTCTATAGAAATTGGGGTTACAGATTTACTGTTTACAAGAAAGTGTCAGAACTATAAAGGAGTAATTTCGAAAGAATGAAATGAGAATTTGGACTTATGTTTAGTTTTCTAATCACTATTTATTTGGAACAGTGCATATAATGGTTACATTAATGAGTTATCAGAATTGTAGACATTATCCTATTTTGGTCTTCGTCTTGTTCCTCTGGAATATTTGGTTCACCAAATATTTTCATGTAATATCACTGATCTACTGCAGGTACATATTTCTGACCAAGTGTTTTCACGTCTTTGATTTTCTCTTCATTGGTCGGCTGTGGATATGTTTGCTGCATTGGAGTAGTGAGTAAAGACATAACAGCATCTTTCTCAATACCAAAGAATTTTGTGAAACATGGAACACCAGTCGTAACACTGCATTCCACGAAGTTGGAACTTTTTTCATATTCGAGAAGTCGATAAGTCAAAGTGGAAAACTTAGATATCATTTTGCTCGAAAAAGATTACTTAAGTATGGGTTTTAAATGTTCAGTAAAATCTATAACCATGGGTGCCAGCAGCAGACTGCACCCCCTGGCAGGAAAGAAAATATATGGAAAAAATTATATTGTTTTTATCAAGTTACTGTTTTATTTTTATAGTTAATCACCTTGTCGATAAATTTAAACAACCCAAAAACAAGTCGTATTAAAATAACTGCTTTTATCTTGATAACACAATCAAATATTTAGGATAAAGAGGTAGTTCCATGAGGAAATAGTGAGTATAATATTTTAAATATGTTGATCGCAATTGAGAATCTCTCTTTGTGGTAAATAACATATCAAAAATCCAATTTTCAACTTAGATTAATGTTATTCTAATTGAAAAGTTCTAATAATAAATGTCATTGTAACGAAATCTTATGATGATGATATCAATAACTGATTATTTAGCTATCGTCATAATAAATCAGCTGCAGGCTATCTCCTCAATTTTTGGCTATGTGATACCAAAACAGTGCATATTGAGTTGCCTGGCAGATATTCCCAACTCGATGTCTGGGAAAGTTCTTTTTCGGCAACCGTCCGGGATGTACCCACTTCTCGGACGCTTTTTCTTTGAGAAAGTAGCATTTCCCTGCCTAGTCCGGGAAGTAAGTACTTCCGGGCCTAGGCCGGAAAAATTCAGTCGTCACCATAGCAACGAAATAACGGTTGACAGTTCATATGAAATTATTTGTCAGAAGTTTGCATGTTTTTTGGGCGCAATAAAATATGTAAAGCAGTGATAGTGACTTGGAAAATGTGCCCTGGAAAATTTCCAATATAGCAGCTACTGCTATAGCACAATTATTGCTTGAAAGATCAGAATCCAGATACGAAAACGTCTATGATTTGTTCACGAAAAGGATGGATATGAGGCAATGCAAAACTATTACAGAGGATGTAATTTTGGCTTATGTGGCGCAAAAATCTGAAACTGTCAAATCCTGTACTCTGTGGAGCATATACTCTATGTTAAAAAGTACCATTTTAGTGAAGAAAACATAGCCACTTTCCCAAATGTTATCGCATTTCTCAAACGGAAGAATGTTGGTTACAAAGCCAAGAAATCAGAAGTCTTCAGCAGTGAGTAGATCAACAAATTCGTGAATTACAAAAAAGGAAAATGTTCAACTCAGCTTGTTTGTATGTATGAATAAAAATCGCAGAATTCTCACATTTACCCAATCCTAAAAATTACACAGGCTTTAATATTCGTCAAACTTCGGCAACGTTATTTGCTGATCAAATGTGAAACGGAAACTTTGCCTTCTTGTTCTGGCTTCAACAATTTAAATATATCAAGCATTTCAAACGAATTGAATCCCTTCAATATTAGCAATTGCTCGAATTCTAATATAAATAAGAATTAGAATGTTTTTGTTAATATGTAGTATTTTCTGTTCTATTCTGTTTAATTCAAATAAGAATTAAAATGTATAATAAAGACATGTGACGTCTCAATGGTTTGTTATTCTACACGGTTGACGGAAAAATATTGTACGCAACACGACCGGAAACTGTTTTTTCGAACTCGCAGACATCCAGGACTCGCCTGCGGCTCGCCCTGGAATCTTGTCTACTCGTCCGAAAGTTGAGTAATCCGCGGAATAATGTAGTTCGGGAACAATTTCCCTCTTTATTAAAAGTAACCTCAGAAAAAAGGACTTCGTCCCATACAAGCAACGAAACAAAGAAAATAGTAATGCCATTAAAATAATTTTCCTGAAGAGGCTGAACAGTTTCTCAACGATACACAATGAGAAGCTGGACCGTCAAACTTCGAGACCCAGATAAAAAAGAAAGAGATTGTAAGTAATACCAGGAAAGAGCATCACTGCCCTAAGTTCATCTAAAGATGAAACTTGTTTTGAAATAGCAAAATCAGAAGAGAGTGATGCAGAGCAAGAAATTTCCAGCCCACAAGAGGATACGGTTGCTCATCAATAAATACAGCGGAACCGTTCTGATAAAGAAAATGAAACCGCAACGGAATTATTGGAAGAGGATGGAATGCTAGAAGGAGTATAAAATTTACTGGTGAAAAGGCAGCCGAATCTACATACATTTATGTGTGTTGTTTAACCAAAAGAAGGCAGCATCCGTCAACCTGAATTTATTTTTCCAAACTTCCTTCAAGTTAATAAATACTAATTAATTCTTGACAAAAATGTGCAATTCCTTTTTTCTAAGTGAAGCTCTTTGAAAAAACATTTTTTTCTGCCTACATAATATACATTAAATAGAATATTTTATACTCGACCCGATAATTAGTGGTCAAAGTCACCCAGTCATACGTTGTTTAAAAATATGTTGACCGATTTTCATCAGGGTAACTTTAGTCATATATATTGAGGTCTAATAAAGATATATGAAATTCCTAGCCCAAGATCAAATACACACCCCAGTCAACTAAGTGACATTGATCAGCATTTTTCATTAAATATGGATTAATAGTGAACGTTGTACGCAATATTTCAGTACGGAAATCGATTAAAAAAGCCAAAACATATAAACTGGAAAAACTATTTTTTTTTAAAATGTTATAGTTTTGAAAATATCTACGAAACTATTTTTAATTTGATCACCCCTGTTTACGGTACTTTTAATAAAATTCCAGGATTCTTTCGAATGTCTTCGTAGTTAACACGTATCCCATCAATTAATTGATTTCTTGTATTTACAGGTGTAGCATGGACTACATTTTTGAGATAACCCCAAATAAGAAAATCGAATGAGTTGACATCTGGCGAACGTGCTGGCCATAGCAATGGTCGACTCCTTCCAATCCACCTATCTGGAAGAATATTGTTTAGATGGGCACGTATCTCACGACTGGGAGGGGGTGCTACATCGTACATACACCACATACATTGGCGATTTTGTGAAGGTACATCCTCGAATAAAATTGGTACGGTATCCTGCAAAAATTGTAAATGAGATTGTCCGTTTTAACAATCATCAAGGATAATCGGACCAATTAAGCGGTTGCCTATAATACATGTCCATATATTGACCATAAACCTTTGTTCGTGTTTAGTCTTAATACAGGTTACTTCCTGTAATCGTACATTAAAAAAATGTGATTGTGCAAGTAGGTGTGCAGTGCGACATAAAATTGCCCGGATTTCTCAAACCGTTAATTTTATCGTGATGTCGCAAGAAGACTTAGTTATATTTACCAAAAAATTGCCGCATCCACCATTGAATTTAATCCGTACCTGAGTTCACAAATATAGTGTAGCCTTGTTAATAAAGCCAAAAAGTGTACAATTATGGTGTTTACAAACGGTTACGATTTTATTAATTTTCAATCAGCCATTTAATAATTAAAAACCAAAAACCTTTTTTTATTCCCACCTTTAGAGCCCCATAGTTCGTTAACGAGGGGCCTAAACAAATTTTTTCATATAAAATACCATCACTATTCTCAGTCTTCCTATCATCTTCCAAGTATTTGGTACGAACTCCTGGGTATATTGCTCGTATATTTCAAACACTTTTTTAATAAAAGAGTTAATTTGAAAATACACACAACATAAGTAGTCCTCGTTCTTAGAATTTTTGCTAAACAAATAGTCTTCAATTCAATTAATTTATGCTTCAAACAAATTTCTATCCTCACGCGAAACAATTCATTTTATTTTAAACTGAAAGAGAATATATCAATAAAAAGCTATTAACATATCTGACATTCCAAAGGATACCCCCAACTGGATATGTCAAAAAAGTGATTATTCCCAAGATTGTAGTCAGGTAAAGAAAAAATTGGTAGGTAGAAAATTTAATTTCCCGAAGTATGCCAAACACGCTAACGCCCCTCAATTAGTATTAACGCACATATATTTTAATTTGGAGGCGAATATTTTAATTTCGAGAGTGGATTGTAAGTTGGATCTAGATTACAGGGTACGTAGGTAGCAATAACAAGCCGAAGCAAGTTGAAAAGACAACGAGTGAGAGAAAGATAGTGAGCAACAACTATTGCCTGTCGATGGTGCTGCAGAGAATTACCCATAAATAGGCCAGGACATGGAGTTCGATATAGAGATTTCTTTGAGATGTTATAATATCTACAAAAATACGTGTCTTTATAAAAAATAAACGGTTTTAAAGATTGAAACTAACTTTTCCGCACTCCGGAGGCTGTATCGCGCTAACCAACCGAAATTTATTCAAACATGACCAAAAATTTAGTATATCTGGATTCATAGGACCCGTTGTACTGGCTCTAGTGAGCTGAAAATTAATAGGGTTTATCTTTGAGACGCCGTAAACAATATCTC
The DNA here is from genome assembly GCA_963921935.1 of Galeruca laticollis. Taxonomy (NCBI): domain Eukaryota; kingdom Metazoa; phylum Arthropoda; class Insecta; order Coleoptera; family Chrysomelidae; genus Galeruca; species Galeruca laticollis. The sequence continues at coordinate 158,005,677 of OY998175.1, read as the reverse complement.
ATCATGAAATTGGTCTATTGTATACAGTCCGGAGGCTGTATCACGCTAACAAACCGAAATTTCTCCAAAAATGTAGTATATCTGAGTTTATAGGACCCGTTGTTCTGGCTATGGTGAGTTAACAATCAGTAGTGTTCATTTGTGTGACGCCCTGGACAATATTCAATCATAAAATTGGTCCCTTGAATCCACTCTGGAGGCTGTATCGCTAACAAACCAAAATTTCTCCAAAAATTACCACAAATGTAGTATATTTGGACTTATAGGACTAGCTCTGGTCAGCTGAAAATCGATAGGGTTCATCTGTGAGATGCCCTGAACAAATTCAATCATAAAAGTGGTCAATTGTATACACTCCGGAGGCTGTATTGTACAAACAAACCGAAATTTCTTCAAAAATTACCAAAAAATTTGGTACTTCACTCCGGATGCTGTATCGTGCTTTTGTTACCGACATGTTGCCGACGGCAACGACGATGACGACGATATACTCACGGGATTTTTGATCCAGAAACTCGATTTTAGTGTTTCACTCACTCGAAAACTTAAAAATAACTCAAGAAAATATAAAAAAATTCAGCTTTTTTTGGGGTAAGCCAAAGCTTTTCTCGCAGCGCAGATAGGGCTGGCGGAAAAGTAAAAAGTAATAATGACAATAATAATTTTAATTTATTTCAATATCATCATAGTTTGCTTTGAAAAAAGTTCACACGTTTTTACATGATTTGTGATAGATAAACATCAACTTGCCTCAAATGCATTGATCGCGTGGTTTGTTTCTTATGTGCAGTCTAAGTAAAAAGTTACTTGTATTGTATTAGGGTTGTTTATATGATATTCGATTGCTTGCCCAATGAAACAAGCGTTTCAAGGAAGAACGTTTAAGAACTTACATTATTATCAATAGTTCTCTCCATATATTACCAAATGTTTCCTGCAATAATTTTTTGGTACATTATTCAGAATTGATTACATGTCTGGTCATACAATTAATCAGATTTGGCTCATTTTGGAAGTAATTTCTTAACTCATATAGATGGTAATTTTTATAAAATAATTGATAGTTTTTTATGACGGGATTAGCAAATTATGTGACACCTAACGCAAGCAAATTTTTCAATGGGCAACTTGTATACAATTATGATCACACTAATATCCAAAGATACTTCAATCTCATGATGTCACAAGCGAAAGTTGCAAGCTACCACGGATTTTGGACCATCTCAAATAAATCCATGTTTGATTGAAATGGTAACATGATTGAATTTGGAATTCAACTTATACATATTGATTTTCAACGGAGTTTCATCGCCAACCGTGGAATTGAGTTTATCAAAATATCCATATGTATTCCAAGGATATGTACAAGTGTATTTGTCAAAGTATTTTCAATTTGAAAGCATTTACGCGAATAGTTTGTAGCCCTCTAATGTGCATCAAGCACTTTAGAGAGTAATACATACATTATCTTCCTAGTGATCCTCTACAGATTCCAACATACCAGTAAGCACTTTTTTTCTGATCTCATCAAAGATCCTACGCTATTATTAAAGCTGTGTCTAGTATTTTTGTCATTCTATATATATTTCTAAATTATTTCAAACGAAGTTTCGCTTGAAATTTTCTCACTTGCGCTGCTGTCTTTATGTCCAAGGACTCATATTTGTGATGAATACATTTTCAGATTTCTTTTCAGTATCATTAGGGTTTTCGAATATCAAAATGTAAATAGCAAACTATTTGTTTTGTTCAAACATGCAGTTAATTTTGAGTTTAGTATTGAATATCCCTGGCCTAATTCAGTTGACTGAGAGAGTATAGCGATCTGAAAAGCTGAAACCAGCATCACCGGTGGTAATAATAAGTGATATCAGTAGCCGGTGCGTCTAATGACCGGTCGCTGTATATATAACCAAAACAACAAAACAAACCGAGCACTGCATTTATCGGATCAGGGTGGGCGTGTGCACAGTAGCCGCTTGGTAGCCGGTAGTCAGTAGCCGGCGACGTAGTCCTCGTCGTCTGTACGCGACCGGAATTTCAATCCTCAAATACTCTTCAAAGAGTTGAAGACGATAATGACGAACGGGACTATGCCGTCGCTACTACTGCAATGATGCTACTGCGGGACGGAAACCCTTAATGGTTTACACGTGATCTGGAATCGGGAATACAACGGCTGATTTTAACGATATATAGGTATATACGGTGTGGTAGGAAATAATGATGTATGTTATTATCATTCAATTTCAAGCAAAAATTTCTCATAAATATACGTAACGAGCTTTATTGTTATTCAGATACTGTGTAGTTTTTTGTAATCTGAATGCTAGTGATATTGGTTCCCAAAACTTTCGATTGAAACTTTTTAAGGATTCTCAGAATGGTTTTAATGATAGAACGTACAAGGGACCTGCCGGCAGGACAAATTGTTCTGCCGACAGGCCCTAAAACTATATGTGTGATTTTATATTTGATGCAGTCCTTCTAGAAGTGCAAAAGTGTCACCAACGGAAAGAGCGTAAAATTTTGTCTATCTGATGTGCAGGTTTCAACTCGATTGCTCAAACGGCAAGGACATTATTGAGTGATATTGATTTCCAGTCAGTTTTTCGCAGTTAGTAGTGGCGTTCGGACGTTTGTTGCTCCGCTGCAAAGTAATTGTCGCAAAAATTAAGGAAAAGGAACGTGTATTCACGGAAGCTACGAATTTCGATGATGGAGTCAACAATTGGAGTATGTCAATGTTTGGATCGGGACATAAAACTGCATTCTGTTATGGTGTTGTGAAAAGTGTATCCGGGAACATAGCTTCTCTGATTTCGAAGATAGATAATCAGGAAATGCCCATAAATATTAAATTATTAGGAAAAGCCAAATGTGAGTACGTAATGACCAGTAGACCGGAATTTGTGAACTCGTTGAGGAGAAGGGGGTAAATGGGGGGGTTGGTTGAAAAAAATAGCTAACACAAGGATTTCGATCAGGAATGTTCATTCAGAAAAAACTGCAGTTGAACTTAAAAGAAGAGCTATTTTAAATGTTTCTATATAATTTCACAATATATTGTGTTAAAAATTTTAAGAAATTTGACAATTATTTCGATACTAAATATCATCGTCAGAATGACAGAAGTTACATTTCATTTGATGCCTACCTGATGTTTAATAATTATTTTTGGCTAGACCAAGGAGTGACCTACCTTGTGATTGACTTAATATATATATATATATATATATATATATATATATATATATCTATATATATTATAATTATATTTCTTTTTATTATGATTATTTTTTAATTTGAGTGTTAATCAAAATATTTATTTTTATTATAAATTTTATTTTAATAGTATTTAATAGTTTAATAGATTTGTTAGTCCTTGCTATAAAATTGAATTTATTATAAACAAACTTTTCATCGGCTGCTCTATATATATATATATATATATATATATATATATACACTTACTATAATAGCCAGGACATGAGACTCATCTCTCTTTGGGGTCTGGCGGCCAATCACTTAATTTGAGTGATCATAATAATTCCTTTTTAATTATTTATAGTTAAATTTACGTATATTTTTATTTCTGATTAATTGAAATAAGCTCTTTATGTTTTTTTTAGTGGATGGTAAATAAAATACAAATAATGTAGTCATATTGTTCTAATCAACCCTTTTTACGTGGGCTATTAGATGGAATGAAGGATCTTTGTTGGTATCAGATGTACTCGAAGGACCAATACGGTTGTTTTCACTGATATAATGATGAAATGTATGATGAAATTAAACACTTATGTCACTTTCGGTTTTATATTTGCATGAATTTATAATTTTATTTATTTTTGCGTAGACAATAAAGAATTCACTTGTACATACACGTTAACTGAGATTATTTTGCACATACTATGATGATTTACTAGATGATTAAAGATTAAGTGCACATGTTTGTTTCCGGGATAAAAAACGCCGGGTGCTCTTATAACTTGAGTACCTTTATGTACCACGGTTAAATGATCAAAGAGGAAAAATGTGAGGTAGATAGCGTATTTATACGTTGGTTGACGTAGGTGCGAGGAAGGAGCAAAATATTAGGATCTAGCCAATGGGATAAAAGAGTTTTAAAACGTAACGTTCAGATACAACAAGTGAAGTTGGCAGTTAGGGTGATTTTTTTTGGGGCCTTAAATGTTTCGTAGATACAGATAACAGAGTTTGGAATAGAGTTTTTGTGAAGCGATAAGATGTCGGGTACTTTGAAATATTCATTGGAATTTCAGAACACGATATTTATCTGTATTTCTTATGTGGTAGTAAGGTTAAATGAATTTTCTGTTGATGTAAGGAAATATTAAATGTTAAGAAGAAGGATATATTTAATTATATGTTTTGAGCAGAATATTCGAATTGTAGTATACAGGGGAAGTTTCAGACGGGAGTGTTATATGCCCCTCCGTGTCTATGTTGGTTGTTGTCTCGAATATTCGAGGTCTTCTAATATTACTGACACAATTGTTGCGTTTGACTATCCTGTTGAATTCTGTTATATTTTATCATGCTTCATTTAACACCTTTGCTCCCAGGTTTCACACCCTTTCTTGGTTGTACCGTACTGAGGACGGCTAATGAGCTAGAAACATGCATGTCTGCGGTTACCACTCTTTTTAATAGCCCCTTTTTCTATTTGCGTGCAATACCCTCTTTGTTGCTTGTTGTTCATATGTCACGCACTATTCGTACATCTTATGTATATATATATATATATATATATATATATATATATATATATATGAGAAGATGTAGGAATATCGCGTGATATGTTAACAACAACAACAAATATATTCATGGGTAATTCACGCAAAATAAAGGGCTACTGAAATAGAGTGGTAACCGCGGACATGCATGTTTCTGGCTAATTTTGCCTCATCAGCACGGCATAACCAAATAAGGATGTGAAATTTGGGAGCAAAGATGTTAATCGAAACATGGGAAAACACAAAATAACGGATTTCAGCAGGGAAACCAAACGCTCATTTGTGTCTTCAATTGGAAGATCCCGAGTTTTCAGGACATCAACCAACATCGACACGGAGGCGCATATAGTCCCCCCGCCATGAACCTTCCGACCCATAGTAAATAACAAAGAAGATGTAGGAATATCGCGTGATATGTTAACAACAAGAACAAATATATTCATGGGTAATTCACGCAAAATAAAGGGCTACTGAAATAGAGTGGTAACCGTGGACATGCATGTTTCTGGCTCATTTTGCCTCATCAGCACGGCATAACCAAATAAGGATGTGAAATTTGGGAGCAAAGATGTTAATCGAACCATGGGAAAACACAAAATAACGGATTTCAGCAGGGAAACCAAACGCTCATTTGTGTCTTCAATTGGAAGATTCCGAGTTTTCAGAACAACAACCAACATCGACACGGAGGCGCATATAGCCCCCCCGCCATGAACCTTCCGACCCATAGTAAATAACAAAGAAGATGTAGGAATATCGCGTGATATGTTAACAACAACAACAAATATATTCATGGGTAATTCACGCAAAATAAAGGGCTACTGAAATAGAGTGGTAACCGTGGACATGCATGTTTCTGGCTCATTTTGCCTCATCAGCACGGCATAACCAAATAAGGATGTGAAATTTGGGAGCAAAGATGTTAATCGAACCATGAGAAAACACAAAATAACGGATTTCAGCAGGGAAACCAAACGCTTATTTGTGTCTTCAATTGGGAGATCCCGAGTTTTCAGAACATCAACCAACATCGACACGGAGGCGCATATAGCCCCCCCGCCATGAACCTCCCGACCCATAGTAAATAACAAAGAAGATGTAGGAATATCGCGTGATATGTTAACAACAACAACAAATATATTCATGGGTAATTCACGCAAAATAAAGGGCTACTGAAATAGAGTGGTAACCGTGGACATGCATGTTTCTGGCTCATTTTGCCTCATCAGCACGGCATAACCAAATAAGGATGTGAAATTTGGGAGCAAAGATGTTAATCGAAACATCCGTTATTTTGTGTTTTCCCATGTTTCGATTAACATCTCTGCTCCCAAATTTCACATCCTTATTTGGTTATGCCGTGCTGATAAGGCAAAATGAGCCAGAAACATGCATGTCCACGGTTACCACTCTATTTCAGTAGCCCTTTATTTTGCGTGAATTACCCATGAATATATTTGTTGTTGTTGTTAACATATCACGCGATATTCCTACATCTTCTTTGTTATTTACTATGGGTCGAAAGGTTCATGGCGGGGGGGCTATATGCGCCTCCGTGTCGATGTTAGTTGATGTACTGAAAACTCGGGATCTTCCAATTGAAGACACAAATGAGCGTTTGGTTTCCCTGCTGAAATCCGTTATTTTGTGTTTTCCCATGTTTCGATTAACATCTTTGCTCCCAAATTTCACATCCTTATTTGGTTAAGCCGTGCTGATGAGGCAAAATGAGCCAGAAACATGCATGTCCACGGTTACCACTCTATTTCAGTAGCCCTTGATTTTGCGTGAATTACCCATGAATATATTTGTTGTTGTTGTTAACATATCACGCGATATTCCTACATCTTCTTTGTTATTTACTATGGGCCGGAAGGTTCATGGCGGGGGGCTATATGCGCCTCCGTGTCGATGTTGGTTGATGTCCTGAAAACTCGGGATCTTCCAATTGAAGACACAAATGAGCGTTTGGTTTCCCTGCTGAAATCCGTTATTTTGTGTTTTTCCATGTTTCGATTAACATCTTTGCTCCCAAATTTCACATCCTTATTTGGTAATGCCGTGCTGATGAGGCAAAATGAGCCAGAAACATGCATGTCCACGGTTACCACTCTATTTCAGTAGCCCTTTATTTTGCGTGAACTACCCATGAATATATTTGTTGTTGTTATATATATATATATATATATATATATATATATATATATATATATATATATATATAAAACATAAATTTCTGCTTTTAGTCGAAATAACAAAATATTTTCGAAGTATTGGCCGGACCTTTCTTCGAAGGGAAAAACAACTACATTCCTGGCTAATACCACGCAGAATATTGAATTACATCCCCTTCGAAAACCGTGACTTCGATCGGCTATTTTGCCGATGCGGACATCTGTGGTGATTCGCAACTTGTAGCGGAAGGGCACAGTACACTGACGCGTTTCGACCTTCTTAGGTCTCTTCAAGAGTGCCGTAGTGCCCTCGAGTTCAGAGTATCTAATCCGAACTGAAGATTATGTCCTCCGACAACTTCTACTTGGCTCGTGTAGTTACACAAGCGAGAAGTAGTCAGCTGGCGCCATCTTCAGTTGCCAACACCTCAGATAATTATTTCACCGTATTAGTCGTATGCAATAAAATGAATAAAATTTCATAAAATACGAGATGTCTATGAAACATAAATTTTGATTTTCTACTACACCTGCTTTTAAACGAAATTTTAATAATTTCGACGTATTGGCCTGACCGTTCTTCGAAGGTAGAAACAACTACATTCCTGGCTAATATCACGCAGAATATTGAGTTACATCCCCTTCGAAAACCGTGACGTCGTTCGGCCATTTTGCCGATACGGACATCTGTGGTGATTCGCATCTCTGGTTTTCTAAGGGGATGTAATTCAATATTCTGCGTGGTATTAGCCAGAAATGTAGTTGCCAATACGCCGAAATTTCGACTAAAAGCAGGTGTAGTAGTAGAAAATCGAAATTTATGTTTCATATAGATACCTCGTATTTTATGAAGTTATATATATATATATATATATATATATATATATATATATATATATACATATATATTGTTTAAGCATAAAATAGCTAATTTCACTTATGTAGTTATTGACATTTTTCTTTACATGTGGGTTGTGTCTACTGATACAAGTTACGTTCCTTTATATTAATTTCTAATCCCATCATATCAGTTCAATATGACAGTGTTAAGTTCGTTAGATATTCTTCTTTCCCCGTTAGTTTTAAGTTAAGTATTTTTCTTTACCTGTTAAGCAGTTTTAGGTTAGGAATTATTCTTTCCTTTTTGAGTTGTCCTATGTCAGTTAGGTTGAACAACAATATAATGTTCTAGATTGTTCGATCGATGATTCTAGTGGGTTAGAAATGTAATTCTGGAAGATTGAGAATGAATATATAAGGGAAGTTAACGAGAGTGGCGGAAGTGAAGTTGAGCGATTTGGCGAGAAATTGTAAACGTTATTGAGAGAATTATAAATTGTATTCCTTGTTTGGTAATAAACCAATTCAAGATATCCACTATCGTCTTACAATGTTACAAATATCAAAGCTCAGATATTTTCAGCCCTATGTGAATATCCTGGATATATTTTTTCTCATTTAAGATCAGTATAACTGTGCAATGATATAGAACACCAGGAAAACTATATCTGCTGATCTTTACAATTATCACTTAAGAAAACAGTTTAAAAGTGGAGAACTTTCTAGATTTATCTGTTCATTGACGACTTCATATTGGTAGGTTTCTTAAGTGTCTTCTAATTCCCAATTCTTCAAGGAAATCCAGTTATAGTTTCTTATCACAAATATGCAGTACTTCTAGTTATATGTTAAGTGTCTATGAATGTTTGGTGTCAAGTAGATGTTTGCGTAGTTAAATTCATCTGGTTGTTTTAGTCTGTATGCTCGCAAGTGTTCACTGTATCGGATTTCAAAATTTCTAAGGGTTTGTCCTAAATAGTCAGCATTCCAGTAAATTTCATTAAAAAAAGAGGCCTGTATTCTATCGGTTTGGTGAAAATAGATACAAAGCAATTTCCAATGAAAGCTCTAAAAGATAAATACCACAAAGATTGGTTAAGTCTGGTATTCTGGATGGCAACAGTGCAAAATACTTAGCTAATGTGTGCAGCTTGGTGTTACAAGAGGTTGCATCTACTTTTCGGCATTTGTGGTACAGGGTTTTTCATTATATATGGACCCTTCTGTATCTCACTTATTATTTGATGCAGATAACAATGTTTCAAATAAGAGTTGAAGGGTTACTAATGTAGTTTTCAAAATTTTACAGAAATATTATACAGGAATCACAGAAAGGAGGGTCAGAGCCGAAGTGTTTTCTCTTAAATGGGACACCCTATATATATATATATATATTTATATTCTTAAACTGTTCACTTCAATCCGAATTCAACAATATATAATTGTTGCAGTCTAGCTTTAACAGTTCAGAAAATATATTCATTTAAAAATCGTTTTCTGTGGGATGAAAATCAACTATAAACAACGGGCATTGTCATATTCAAGTCATATTTGACAAGTAGTTATTTAAATCAATATAAAATATTCTATTTGATAATTTGGAAAATGCGGTATACAGATGATGTAAAAATTGAAATATTTTATCTATTTGTAAAAAATAATAATAACAAATTGGATGCAAGGAGAGAGTTCATGGAATTATATCCAAATCGGTAAGCACCTAGCAAAAATACGTTTAACGGAATATACCAGCATGTAATGACAACTAAGATCTTTTCTAGGAAAAAACGAACGTAGTTGAATAAGAATGAATAATTTTAGCGCTACTACTTTTTTGCAGAAAACTCTGAAGACTCGTTAGTAACCAGCTCTAATATATTACAAAAACATCCTATGAAAATTTTTAGGACTCTGAAAAGACACAATTATAAACCATATAAGATATTTCCCGTGTAGGCGATTACTGAATTTCACAAACGGAAACGGTTAATATTTTGTTAGCAAATGCTTCGTCTCTTGAATGAAACCCCAGATATCCTTCAGAAAATCTGTTGGACAGATGAATCCAGTTTTTCTACAGCTGGCATATTTAATAGAAAAAATAGACGTTCATGGGAAAAGAAAAATCATAGACAGCGGAAAGTGCAACAAATAAAGAAATCTGGACAGAAATCAAGTTTGGTGTGGAATATTCCAGAATGAATTGGTTGGGCCAATATTTTTCAATTATGAGTTAACAGGAAGAACTTACCTAAACTGCATAATACTCAAAATAAGTGAAATAATAGAAGAATAATTTACAACTGACGAATTAAATACTATGATCTGGCACCAAGATGGGGCATCACCCCATAATGTATTAGATGTGGGAGAACATCTCAACAATCAGTTTCATACTTACACACACACGCGGTACTGAGCCCGTTCCTCCCGGGATGCAGTCCTCAAAGAGTGTTGCATCCTGGGAAGAACCTTCCATCCACCCCCCATCTCATCCGATGGGTCCTCAGTCGTCGTTAGCGTTTGTCGCGTTGCCGCTCTTTTCTGGCCGAATGGCTGTTGGCAAGGGACGTGCTATCTTCTTTTCGCCGTGTAACCTCTGAAGTGTGGTTTTATCTTTGGTGGTCTTTACGCTTTGTGTCTTCTGTTGTGTGTGCTTTTCGCTGCATCTATAAGGGGCAAATCCTGAGCCGACTTATTACGACTAAAGACGACATTACAGAGTGGATCCACTTGTTTTTGATGACCTAGTTAAAACCTCGGCTCATATTTTTATGGATGTGCCAGGCCTTCTGGTAGGCAGGTCTTCACGAGACTCTCAATGGTGACTTTAGGCTAATAGCCTTGTCACTTGATCAAGAATCCCTTGTTTCTTCGGGGATTCCTCCGTTCTCGTCTTCTTGGTTGTCGCTTGGGCGTAGCTGACTCCTGGATTCGTTGTTGCTGGGGTTGTAGTTTCTTCGTCGTCCTGTTGTTTGGGGCTTGTGGGCATCCCTTGTAGTTCGCCGGATGTTCTCCCTGGCAGTTTGCGCAGGTGGTTGGCTTGTGCGTGGGTCTTGAGCATTCGCTGGATCGATGTGGTCCTCCGCATTTGACACATCTGGTGTTGACTCTGTATGTCGTCTGTCCATTATGGAATCCCTGGCAGTTTTAGCACTGTATTGGCCCGCTTCCTCTCTTGAGCTCTTCTCATCTTATCCTCACTTGCTGGATTTTTCTTGCCTTGATCTTCTCCTTCACGTCTAGAACTACTACGTAGAAGGGCAGTGGTTGTCTTTTGCCGAAACTGGAGTGGATTTGGCTTACTCCACCAATTTTGACTCCCTCTTTTTCAATCTCCTCCTTGAGTTCGTCGAGGTCATCGCTGCTCGTCAGTGCCTTGATGACGATCTTTCGGTTCTTCTCGTCCCGTGGTGTGTGGGTATACCATTCCGCTTCTTTCCTCTCGTTTAGGTAGCTCGTCAGGTTCTTGTACTACTCCGGTCCTTCGCAGGGGATCTTCACTCCGAGCCTCTCTCGGATGGTGATGAACTTCGTTTTGATCCCTCTCTGGTGGATTTCTTTTGCTTATGGAGCTCCAGTGGTTGGTGCTCCGTAGGATTACTGGTGGTGGCCTGGCTGTCTTCGTCTGGTTCAAGCGGATAGCTTCGTCCATCATGTCTTTCTCTTCTCTCTCCTTCCTTGCGGCGGCTTCCTTCCTCTGCTCCTTCTGGATCGTCTTGATGGACACCACTTCCGTGAAGTCCATCTCCTCGGCCTCGTCTTCTTCGATTTGAGGGTGTTCCGTCCTCTGAGTCTTTCTTCGGTGGCTTTCTGGTGGGCTTTGGCTCCTCTTGTCTTCTTGCAGGTTCTGAATTGTCTTTGCCATGTTCTCTATGGCAATCCTCAGTCCTGTTACCTCCGCTTCTATGCGCTGGATGGTCTTCTTGAGCTCCTCCGCTTCTTTTATAGCTTCTTTCGCTTTCTTTGTGGCTTCCTCTGCTCCTTTTCTGGCATCTTCGAATTTTTGTTTGTATCTATCTCCTCTCTCATACTACGAGTTCTTGTACGGTTCTTGTACGGTTTCCTCTTCTTCCTCGTTTTTGTGGTCCTCGCTTGGTGTCGTTGTCTCCATCTTGTTGCTAGCGCTGCCGGCGCCGCTTTTTTTTCGGCATCTCATATCATCTCATATCATCTCATATCATCTCATCATCTCATTACAACTTTTAAAACATCCGATATATTACAATTTTAAGAATTTTAAAATTTTCTGAGAATTTTCATAAATCGGAAGCAGTGTTAAAGAACACTATTTGTTTTTAGCTTCTGAAAAGCTTTCGCCGGTTCGGTTGATGTTAATCAACCTCCGTCCGATCGCTTTCTTGACCTAGCTGCAAAAACTGAGGCACATGAAATGTGCCCAATTTCTTCCGCCAACAACTGCAAAATCTGCAGCACTTTGACGTGCATAGTTTTACTTCTGTTACACAAGCGTAGCTGTCGTGTGTTCGTAGCTTTGAAATAAGAACCTCTCAGCTCGAGCAGTTGTCGATCACTACACTCCAATCAGTTTCGAGAGTGGCTCGGAAATAATAGAACAATTCTATGGCCTCCTAATAGCACCGACCTAACTCCCTTACATTCTTTTTTGTGGAGTATGTTGAAAGATATAGTTAACTTTGGCGAAAATAACAATCTTCAGACAATTCAGGAAAATATTCAAGGCGAAATTAGTAACTTAAATAATCATGCTGATATTATTTCTACATGTTCAGAGAATTTACGCAGAAGATACCAACTATGCATTGACAATATGGGGTGACAAAGTATTGGTTTACCCCAAAACAGTTGAAATTTTAAAAATTTTTGTTGTTTGTTTGTTTGGTATTTTTACGTTTTCCATCAAGAACAACACGAAAAAACGGTTTTTAGAAAAAAAGTCCCGTGTGTATGTCGTCGTCGTCGTTGTCGTCGGCCACTTTTCGTTACATGTCTTGTTACCACGATACTGCCTCCGGAGTGCAACAAGTCAACAATTTTATGATTAAATATTTAGGACATTTCACAGATGAACCCTATTGATTTTTAGCTCACCAGAGCCAGTACAACGGGTGCTATGGTACTTGAAGTACGACATTTTTGTCATTTTTTGAAAAATTTCAGTTTGTTAGCACGGTCCAGCCTCCGGAGTCCAACAAGTCACCAATTTTATGATTGAATATTATCCAGGACATCTTACGGTTGAGCCCTATTGATTTATAGTTCACCAGAGGTGCTATAGTACTTGAGTACGACACTTTTGTCATTTTTGGAGAAATTTCAATTTATTAGCACGATGCAGACTTCGGAGTATATACAACTGACCAATTTTATGATTGTATATTATTCAGAGAGTCTCAAAGATGAGCTCTAAAGCCAGTACAACGGGTGCCATGGTACTTGAAGTATCAAATTTTAGTCATTTTTGGAAAAATTTCAGTTTGTTAGCACGATACAACCAGGGTCCAATTTTATGATTGGATATTATTCAGGGCGTCTAATAGATGAACTTATCGATTTTTAGCTCACCAGAGCTAGTACAACGGGTGCTAATGTACCTGAAGTGTCACATTTTTGGTCCTTTTTGGAGAAATTTCGGGTTGTTAGCACGATACAGCCTCCGAAGTGTACTTACAGATGTGACCAATTTTGTAATTGGATATTTTTCAAGGTGTCTCACAGATGCACCCTATTGATTTCCAGCTGACTAGCGCAAGTACAGCGAGACCTATAAATCCAGATATACTAAATTTTTGGAGAAATTTCGGTTAGTTAGTTCGATTCATCCCCGGAAGTGTATACAAGTGACAATTTAATGATAGAATATTGTTCAGGGCCTGTAACATATGCGGACAAGTTTATTTTATTCTTTAAAACCGTTTATTTATAGTTTCATTTGAGCTTACTTAGTTTGTGCTCACTTTATTTTGTAAATAAATTTACTGAGTTCCAATCGATTAGACTACTACATCTTACTGTGTCGTATATATTTTCTGAAACGTTAAGGATAGACTATAACAATTATATATTGTTGAATTCTCTTTTTTGGGACATCTTGTATAATATTTTTGTTGGATTCCAAAAAATATATTAATAACGATTCAACTTGTATTTGAGACATTGTTATTTGTAACAAATAAGTGAGATATAGAAGGGTCCATATATAATCAGAAAGCCGGTATCATCTTCAAGGAATTCCAGCGATAAAGTGAAGCTGACGAAGAAGGAAGAAAATATACAATAGATGTTCTAACATTGGAGAATATTTTGAAGGGGCCCCGGCATTCGATGTTCATAATCATATTTGGCAGTCCGGGATAGGACTAAAAAAGTTATGGAATATGCACCACTGGAAACATAGTATGCTTCACTATTAGGAACAGTCGAAGCCAATGCTTATTTAGCATACAAATATTTCAACACGACAGTAAACTATCACATTTTACCAAAAATTCATCCTGTCAGATAATTACAAAGGACAGGTACTCCAGAAAATAACATCCCAATAAATGAAGTTGCTCAAAGGGAAAATGCAGTTGGTCACTCGTATCAAGTTCACCAACTTATTACACTCATTACTACCATCGTTAAACAAATACTTCAATAAGATGTATTATATGTAGCAGACTTCGGTGTGAACAGCAAAAAGCTGGTTACTTCTGCAATTGTTGTGGAGGAATCGCAGTTCTTTGTTCTTCACCAACAATAGGTCGCGATTGTTATGCATATAATATTCTACATGGGATTCCCATATGAATTCTAGATCAATTCCTCTTATATTGTTTGTGTTTATGTGCGTACTGAAAAGGACACCAGTTAATTTTTATATCATAGGAAAAGAATGAATACTTATTATTTTATAGTAAAAGCGCGTTTATTTCCTAAAAACCTTCATAAAAACAGAACTGTACCACTTGCAATAGAAGATGTACTGTCCGAAACTAAAAAGTCCTTCCGGAATGACAGAACAAATTATAAATAAAAGGCTTGCCAGCTGGATAAAGTGGCATGTACAACTGTCCTTCTGAAAGCTCCGTCCGGCAGGATAGTTGCTTGGACGTTGTAACATTAAGATCTGGAAACGGTGAAAATTTCGTCTTGAGATACACTGATTTCCAATCAAATTATCAAGTGTGTATGTCATAATAAATGCCCGATGTATGTGTTCAAGCAAGGCTCTGTCGATTGAATGATTCACAGATTCATAAATCCTCTAATATTAGGCAAATGTTGATGGTCGCTGAGTTGATATGAGATTGTTCATGGGGTTTTAGTTTGAGAAGTTGACCCCACAAACTGTTGAATTATTCAATAACAGATTTTGTTTGTACTCTGGGCATTCTACAAGACACTGTTCAACAGTTATATTTAAGGCGGGTTCTCCTAGCAACGCACCTTTTGCGCGACGCAGAACGTAATTCGGTTGGCGTAAAATTCTGAGAACTTGTCTAATGAAAATCAAATGTAGTCGTTTCCCTACACCGCGTAAAAACGACTTGCGTCGTCGTTATGCGTGAACCGAACTGAACGACTGCTCCGAGAGCAGTCTCAGGGATGCCAAACCTCACGATTAATCGTGAGATCTTACGTTTTGAGTGAAGATCTCACGATCTAACGATTTCACTACATATTCTACGATTTTTTAATACATTACATATTCAAGCACAACGAAAAATAAGTATGACTGCGAAATAAAAAAGATGGTAACATTGAATGTTGTCCACTTGTCTTGTATCGAAATTTTTCTCGCCTAGTCTATGCCGTATCGGTGAATCCCCGAATATATTGTTATTGGCCAATTGGCTATTCAGTTGTACGTTGCGTGTTGGTGAGACAAGAGCTACTCTATCGTTCGATAATAAAAAAAAATTATTTCAAAAATGGGTTCACAAACACAACAAATCCGTTTTAGTGCTACCGACGATGAACACATAATAGAAGTAGTAAGTGGTGGCCCTATTCTATGGGACATGAAACTTAATAAGTTTAAAAATATTGCCAAAAAGGACACAGTCTGGAATGAAATGGACAAAATGTTAAACAAAGCAGGTGGGTAATTTTTGTTGTTTCATTTATCAAAAGACAAATTAATACAACGTTTTTTAATTATACGATGTGGAAGCGTTATACGGTGTCTATTCATCTCTGCTGCTGTTGCATTGGTTCCAGAATTCTTCTGCTTTTTCCTTCCAATTTATTTCAGAGACTGGTGGTAAAAACGTAGATTGCAGGTTTGTTTCGAGCGCTTTTAAAACTACTGGAACGAACTTCGATATGGCTGACGATGATATGCGGTTGGAAAATGCCATTGAACGAAATGTCTCCCCCATAGCAAGGAATCTCAAAAAAAATTACAGCATGTTGAAATGGAAACTGCATTTATGGTTTTTTATAATATGTAGTAATAATAGAAAAAATCTAAATGAAAAAGAATTTATCTTCAGATGGACAATGTAAATCTCCGTGGAAGAGTATTCGAGATCATTACAAAAGGCAAAGAAAGTTAGAAAAAAATACGCCTACTGGTTCGTCAGCTACGATGAAACGGGCTGCATACCGAGACAGATTGGGGTTCTTAGATAATGAGGAAGATGAGCGATAGTAAGTACATAATTCTACAAATACAGAATGGGCCAGGGAAACCTTTATTCAATACTTTATTTGTTTCAGAAATTAAACAAATTTCCAGTCGAATGAAAATGATCCGAATGATGAAGATCAGGACAAGCTCAATAGTAGCGGTCAATGTACAGCTGACGATAAACAAGTTACCACAGAAATCAATAATGATACTCCCGAAGAATATCTCAATAAAAATGAATTAGAAAGGAGAAGGGATATGTCGGATAAAGACGAGCCTTCGACAAAGAAAAATAGAGCAAATGAGTCACTGTTACAGTTACTAAAATCCAAACAGCAGGGGAGGCAACAACTAGGTAAATACTTAGACCAAATACTGGGATCTAGCGAAGAAAACGAAATTGCTCTTTTTTTCGAAAGCAATGCTGCTACTGTCAAAAAATTTAAGCCCGAAGATGTGATCGATGCTAAAATGAGAATTTTTAATGTGGTATCAGACATTGAAATCAGAATTCAAAGATCAAAAAGAAGCAGCATGTCTACATTTAATGAAAGCTACAGCCGCCCTAGCTCAGCATTATCTTCCCACTCGTCCTCTCACACATGTGTGGAACAATAATCTATTTCCAATATGTCAATATGTCCATGGTTTCACCACCAGTTACTATGAACTTATCTGAAAATGCACCGTATGTAAATCCATCGCCACAATCCAAATGTTCATGCGCCTTCCATGATGTCACCCCTATTGAATACGAACTATTCTGAAAACGCACCATTTCTAAATACACCGTTAGTACCCCTCAAAGTCCAAAATGCGCATTCGTCTTCCATGATGTCCCCTCGGCTGAACATAAATGTATTATCGGGTAATAATAAAATATCGTCTGAAGATCCATATTACATTGAGACGAGTGGACACAATATATGCACATTATAAACAATGAACACAATAATTATAAACATTATAAATAAAGAGTTTTGAAAAAAGAGAAAAAAAATTATTTTTTCACCTCAATGTTAGGCCAAGTTTTTCAGATGGTGAAATAGGATGTCGCACACGATTACATGGTTAAACACTTAAATCCTCTTTCACAAGATCAAGAAGAAACGTGAATTGCTGTCTTGTAACTCTAAAATATGCTTTAATTTTTTCTCCGTTGTCGAACAGATGTCTATGGATAGGTAATTTAAATGCTCCTCGCTGCTTCTATTTTGAAATAATTGACTAGCAGAATTTCTAGTGCTACTATGATTGGTTGTTAATATGTCAATTTCTTTTTGCAAAATTTCATCTTGTAATAATATTAATAAAGCCAAAACTTTTCTTTTATTACTGTTGAATAAGTTCATCGCGGAAAATATGATTTTTTATCAGTTATACTCGCAACGACGGGCCTCATACAACTAACGATGACAATCATAGGAAAACACTTTTACGCAGCGCATTGGATGTTGCGTTGCGTCAGCCGTAATACCTTCTGCGTTGCTAGAAAAACCCACCTTTAGGTTAGAATCACAGATAACCTACAGATAGATGAGACACTGATTGTTGCGCCATCTAAAGAGCCTGTCGACTAAACAATTGAGTGATGTTGAAAGATTTCTGTAATTTCTGGTTTTCGCGGTATATTCAAATTTATTATATTTTAATTATTTTATTTCAAAATAACCATTTATAGTCCATCATTTGACATTTCATTCAATTTAATTCAATAATGATTAGATGTTGAGTTAAATTAAATGAAATATCAAATGATGGACCATAAATGGTTAATTAAATTGGAAAAAATAAAACAGTAATCATATAAACAGCTCATTTATTTTGGTATAAAAATACACAACAAATAATTTATTTCACAAAGTACTTTTCTTAACAAACAGAATGACAATAAATAAATTATAATGTAAAAACAATGCAATAATTAAAAAATAATTTGAGTAACATACATTCTAGATTGGAGTATCATTAGATTTTTAAATGATGTTAAGTCAAGATAAAAGTAGAAAATTATTCATAATAAGTTTATATTAAGTTATTTATTTATTATCATACTCCTATTAACACACAGAACTGGACAAACTACTGGAGTATAACTGCTACTTACTTAATCAAAAAAATTTCTGCGAAAGAAAATATTTGAGTATAACTACTGTAACGGTTGAAACAAAAGTAATTAAAATATTTTTGAAGTAAACTCTGTAAATACAAGGTGCCAAGTAATTACATATAAGAGTACTAAATTGCAGTTGTGACTGTACGAAATTTAAAATAATATATCTGACATTTCATTTCCACTTAAAACACATATTTATTTCTTTACTGGAAGTATTAAATAGGTTTATATCGCAAGCCCAAACCTAATATATTACATATTTGTATATTTCTATATTTAAAAGCACTCCGTTCGCATAAGGCAGTTTAAGTTACTCTGTAGCTCCTGGCAGTCTATGATTGTAAAATGTTTCTTAAGGGCTCTCAAAAACCCCACCGTCTCGTGGAGGTCCTTTCTCGTTTCTGGTTGAGGTTCTACAAGTAAACACACACACAATAACAACAATAAATAAGTAGACACACAAATATGTTTGAAAATTTATATCAACAAAAGAGAACAAAATGCGCTTACTATTGAAATAATAAGTTTACACATGTTTTAGTACTAAGCCAAACATTTTTTTGGTTTTTTTGAATTAATTTTTTTGGAGTTTTCTTTTTTTTATGAATTCTTGATTTTTTTTGTTTTTCAACTATTTTTTGATTTATTGTTTTTTTTATTTTTTGTCTTAATTGGATATTTTGAATATTTGGTTACCGCTAGACCAAATACTTAATGCTTCAACAAAAGTTAATACTCACTTTCATTTCCCATAAATTGTCATACCATGGGTTATATATGAAAATCGGCAAGGGGTCAATACCTTCCATCCCATAGCTGGTGGAGGGAATAGCTATAACATAAAATAAAACCTAGATTATTATTTTTTCAATGGGTACATTTTGAAATGGAATTGTCTGAATATGTTGTATACACTAGATATAAATTGAGTGAATGAAAAGACGAGTAATGAGTGTGTAATTTTATTAAAATTCCAGCTAAGCGCTTTTAGCCATTGGGCCATTTTCAAAGCTGTCGACAAGAGAAAAATATACAACAGGTGTCAAAAAACATCAAACCCTTTAACTGCTATATACAATGAAATAAAATGTTTGATGTTATATCATTATTTAAGTAAAATTTGTTGAAATTACCCTATAAAGAGGGTGTACACACATATCATTTAGTTGATAATTTCAAATTAGGGGTTTAGTTATGTGAATTACAATTGTATTCTTTATAGGGTAATTTTAATAAATTTTACTCAAATAATGATGTAACGTCAAACAATGTATTTTATTGTATGTAGCAGTTACAGGGTTTGATGTTTTTTGACACCTGTTGTATGTTTTTTCTTTACGACAGCTTTGAGAATGGTCTAATGGCTGAAAGCACTCTTCTCATTCACTCAATTTACGTTTTAAAATGTCCAAAATTATAGCATGCAATATTGAATGCAATAAAACTTACCATCAATTTTTGTTAATTTCCACTCATATGGGAAGACAAATCAAACTGTCTTAATAACCTGCCTTCGTCTTTCTCAATTCTGAAGAAACACTGTTTTTTAAAATGAAGGGAACATATCCTCCATCGTTTCCTCGTCGACAAATTTAATGATTTATTACCACTGTGTTTCAGCCATATTAATTTTATCTTCCTAGGTTGGAGGAGCAAAACTGTAAAAAGAAATATTTACTATAGTAATGCAGCAATTTTCGGTTTAGCTAATGTAAAAAACAACCATGATCTCTAAAGTTGTCGATTAAATTAGTAAAAATTCCGTGTTTTATAAAAATAAAGATAATGGTTGTCAATTGAGAAAGAAAAAATGCTCAAATTTTTTTAATAAAACTTACCAAGTACACCACTTATTAGACTCCTTCAGAATACACTTTGACATTGGCTTGTCAATTAATAACAATAAAACAACGAAACAACAGATAAATATTACACTATAGCAATTAAAAAATACACCAAAAATCCGAAACCTCATAATAACCTCAACACTTGAACTAAGAAAACGATAACAGTATAACAGATAACCTGTGGGGACGAGCAATATGACATCGCGCATATGCAGTAATAAAAATCAATAAAATTTGATTAATAACGACGTTACAGTTTTCGTAAATTTTTTAGAATTATCTACCGATGTTAGTTACTCGATAGGCTCTTTAGATGGTACGCTCTTCAGTTGCTCTAGTCTGGTTAGAATAACGTCACTACACTCACATTCACATCGTCTGACGCGCCAACACCAACATGCGATTTATGTAGAGTAAACGATTTGACACAGCTTGTGTTTGGAATAAATATGTTAAATTTGAAGTATTTAACGTTGTCCCTCGTATTATCGCCAGGAATATTTCAAATAATTTACGTTCTAACTAAGTGAACAGTTACAGAAATGTTGTTCTTGAGGATATCGCTAGGGTGATAAATTTCTAAGTGTACTCGAAAGCACTAGCACGTATTGAAAGAGGATTGTTTAACGTAGTTGTTTCTTATATAGAGTAATCGTAAACGGAAAGAACATGTAACGTGTAGAATGTTTTCCTAAGGTACTTTAAAAGTACCACTCGTGTTGTTGCAGTTTGGTATTTGTCGAAGTCGTTCAAACTGTGGCAATATATTCACGCTCAGTTACTTATTGGCTCATGTACAGAGGTTTTTTAATAGTTCAGTTTATGTAGTTTTGATGAGAAACGCTCTCATTCATACATAGAATTCTATATTATTCATCATCGTAGTATCCTTAAAGAGCAATACAATCATTCATGCCCTTCACTAATTAGTATTTCGATACATATCTTGAATACGCATTTGTTTGGCCAAGAATATGCATTTCCTCCGGCAATCACCTTATTGTTAGAACAAAATTCCTTTCCAACAAATATTTGTTTAGGTTTGAAAAAACAGGTGAAAGTAGCTGGAGATCAAATGTGGAGAATAGGATGGCCGAGGAAGCGATTGGAAGTGTAATTCATGCAATTTAGCTTTGGTAACTAAAAAATTGTGACACGATGCAATGCTTTGCATATAGGGCCATTTCCTAGTTCAAATGATATAGATGAGTCAATAGTTGTTAATTAAATAAAACTAAAATATGAACACTAAAAGTTTGCAGCATTTTGTAGCGCTTTTGGCATATTATTTTGGAGAGGATCGCTAGCTGCTTTTCACCAAGCTGACTGTCGACGCTACTCTGGTAGGCAGTGGTGGATTAAGACTTCGTCCAGTTCTCCCATCGACTCATTGCTTTCAACCTACTTCCATTTATGAATATTTAAACAAGTTCATTTCACTCTATTCATGCCGAAAACGATATTGTGCATTTTGTTCAATGTAATAACTTTTCCTGATCAATGCGTGGCGGATGACAGGTACTCATACCACCTCATTCAAATTTAGCAAACAGGCCACTAATTATGATGGATTTTTCTGATGTTTTTGCCATGAAACATCATTATTTCATCAACACAAAAGCGATGCATTAATTGTTTTGAAAATAAGAATTTGATTCACTATAACCACTGTAATTTTGAAACAAACGTCAGATTGTCATAAGATTTCTAGGTTATTACTTTTTAATGAAATATGAATACGGTAATTGTGGCACCACCTTTACGTCACGCAGGCAAGTATGAAGGTTTAGTAAGCTGTAATAGTATATTATTGTATTGTTGAAAACTGTTGAAAACGAAAAATTTCACACGAGTTTTCAAGAATTAAGCCACGAGCAGTAGGCGAGTGGCTTAAGTAAGCGAGTATCGAATCGAGTTTTCAACACATGTTGTACACGATATTTTTTAGAGGACCACAAACAAACGCAGAGTTAGTATTTTTTCTTTTGATGAAAGTTTATGGTAAGGTTACAACAATTTTAAAAATAAACTGGTGCTGACCATTTTATGTTCTTTAGTGGATACGAAGTTTTCAATTTTATGCGTATCAGACTAACAATTAAAGAAAATTCAATAATTCTCTCCAATTCAATATTTTACTTGCTAACAGATGAAAAGTCAAACTTAAAATGTCATTCGGCATAGCAATCTAACTTCGGACAAAATAATTATCCCGTTATGCGGGAAAGATAGATATCGGTAATCATCGACCCTGCAAAATAAAAACACACAACTTTCGGCCAATCAGATGTCTCAATTTTTTCATTTCACACGTGTATGCCAATCGGTCGCCTTCGAATTGAAATTGTTTGCCATTTTAAATTTTCCCTTACATAAAACTGTATGAAATGTGCCATATTTTATAGTGGTCGTCGAAAAACGTGTGTAATGACACACATTTACTTATGTTGTATGTCTTTTCTGGCCAATGAGAAACATATTTTGACAAAGGAGATTGGAAGATGATGAAAATCCACTAATTTTCAACAATGCACATATTTTGAATTTTATTCTAGCTACTTTTGAATTTTAATCTAGCTACTTTTGAATTTTAATCCAGCTTCTTCAGTAGTCGATATACTATATATCTCGTTTTACTATATGTAATGAGGCCCTGG